>DXKC01002528.1:0-17505 GCA_031170775.1 Cymbopogon citratus
CTGATAATTTGCATATGTTAATTAATGAAACTTTACCTTCGTAAAATTCCTTGTAACAGTCCTCGTTCCCAATTGCGGCATACTTCAGTGGGAAAGGTTCTGGATGCCCCATCTCAGCTCTACAGAGCCCCAAGTTGACTCTGCACTCCCCTTGGCAAACTCAAGACTGTCCAGTACATCCTTTTACAGGAAAGATGGAGTTATTTCGAGAAATAATTAATTTAAAATTACTGAGAAATGCATATTGGTATTGTGGTATTTGCTTTGACTACGAGACAAAGGAAGAACTATTTTATTTTAAGAACATTGGCACAGGTGATCAAGTGGCCAGTTCTTATTTTGCTGTCTTTATTTTTTTAAACAAATTATGGAAATTTGGCTTAATCATCACTAATTGAGTGGCATTAAGGATGGAAAAGTAGAAAATTGTGTCAATCACATCCCATATAAAATATACTTAGCAAAGTGTGAGTTCTTTGAGACATTTTTTCAGTTACACACATTAATATGTGGCATTGTGGCCATGTCATTCAGATTTGTGGGAATTTCATTATTGGGTTTCTTTGTTGTCAATATAACCAAATTTACTGTCAGTGAATATACTTGTACAAAGTGATTGCTTTGTTTCATTGATGAAAAAAAAATTGAAGAAAGAAGAAGCAAAAATTCCTGTTACATCACTAGAACAATGAAAGATCTAGGGAGTTCAAAATTACCTTGACAAAAGGTACGATACTAGTGGTGTCAACTCCCTCACTGTGGCTAATTCCTAAAATTAAAGGCCAAATCTCCAAAATTAATGGCATGCTATTGATGATTATGGATAAATAGGAAAATATATACAGTTGTAAGTATTGCCTACCAGCATTAAAGACCCAGATAGGGGCAGCACCCAAGTCTTCTGCAAGCTTTTGTGGACATTTTGAAGAAAACATATGATCAGTTACGGTGAAACCAAAAGAGGCAAACTTGGATGATGTTAATCAAAATTTACCTGAAGATATTCAAAATATCCAAGGCCATCATCGGTCCAGTATTTCCAAACGTCTCCATAGTGTCCAGGTCTCTCTTCCCATGGACCAATAGTTTCCTTTCATCTGAAAGCATTTAAAAAAAAAAGCACCCCCCTATAAAAAAAATTATGCACAAATATTGTAATGTAGTGGTTATTTTACTCATATTCGTACTCAAGGATAAAGAAGGAAGCAGCATGGTAATCATATGGATGTTAAGGAATGTTAGATTAACTCGCTCTTAACATGCTATACAGATTAAAAGTCAACTTCTAATTAAAAGGAATGAAAAGCCAAAGTTCACGAAAAGGTCGCTTAATACAATCCATAGTTAGCTTGGATCATTCTAAAAGGTAGAAAGTACCAGGAAAACGTAGGAATCGTGGTTTCAAATCCAGAAGCATATAGTCCTTACGAAAACCGTGGCCCTGTAAATGTAGAAAAAAAATAAGTTAGCAATTAAGGTAAACATCATAGTAAGAATTGCCTGGCACTAGAAAATTAGGATCAAGTTTATTTGAAATTTCTACAAAAGTGAACATAGTTTATCTGATTGATCTAATAGGTTAGCATAGTGAAGTCTTGAGTTCAGGATTTTAAGCATGACTCATTTCCAGGTATGATTGAACAACTCTGATGGCAGTATGGCACAATATTGTGAAAAGGTTCCCATTGAATATATGCCTGCTAATTAAAAACAGAGCAAAAGCTCGTATCTTCTTACAATTCATTGTATATAACTAGTGAATCTTCATGAACTGTACGCAATAATACATTTGTGATTGCCAATAGCCAAAATAGAGGGAGTGGGAAAAACAAACGCACCCTGTATGTATCTGAAGGCATGAGCGACACTTGATCAAACCATATGATTCCCCTTTTGGAAGTTTTTAGATCAAGTCGTGAAGTTCTACATGTCCCTTGAGCTAACAGTTGCAGTTCTACCCTTGTCCAGTTTGACACGTCATTATCTCTGCAATATTCAATATGCAATTACATCATTTAGCAAAGAAAAAAGAACAAACTAAAAAATATTATCCATGTTGGGGAAAAGATAGATACTGTATAGAAGCTGATGCCAGGTTTTCCAATGCATGTGAAGGTCTTGAACAAGTGATCTGACATACATGACTAGATTCTAGTGATCTGACATACATGACTAGATTATAGGTTTTCCCCTCTTCTATGTTCTGTAAAATAAAATGGTCAGGATCTTCATAAAACCATTGGTCCTAAGTGGAAATGGAAATGGGAGAAGAAAAATCGTAGCACTGGTTCAAAGGATGTGATGGTTATCCATGAGATAGGCTGCTGAAAGCTGTCATTTCTCATAAAAGAATCCTCATGAATATTATCATACTTTCTTCAAAACAAAAATGTATTATAATACCATGCCCCAGAATCCTGGGTTGTAAATGCCAACGCCCCCAGTTCGGCACTTGTCACAGAGAACCTCCATTCTTAGAGCAACAATATTTCTAGCGAAACAGGATACACGTTCCGTCGTCACGTATATGGAAGACTCATCTCCAATGATGTTCCATGGGTCTATGTTTGAAGGGGTGTAGGGCCCTCCAGCTTCAAAACCTAAAGGACAAATGATGTCACAGTGAGTTAATGCTAATACTCAAAATCTTAAATATTAGTGGCAGTTATACAAAAAATATATAATGTTTTTCTTCCACAGTTCTACGGTTTAATACTGAACTTCAGTGTATTTAGTTAGCAACAGAACTGAGTTAATCAACAAGCAGCATTAAGAATGAAGATAAATAGCACTATTAACATAACCCTGTGTAGAATTGTTCTTATATGCAGGACATGTTAAGTGTACAACTTGCACAAGTGGATCAATTTAATGTTTACTTCTATTCAGAAAACATCTGCATGTATGAACCACTAATATAAGGGACATTTTGGATATACACTTCCTGAGTGATGACAAGGTGCTGCACAAAAATTAGTCAGCACAAATTATAGTTTTACAGCCAAGATTCGAACCTGTCTATTAATTCCCTTAGAGAAACCAAGTCTGAAAACTGATCAAATGTGCCTTGCCACTTTGACAGGGAATTTTTTCCCCTGAAGCATATATAAAAGCTAAGAGTGTAAAATATTAGTACCTCTGTTGCTAACAAGCTCCTCCCAGATTCCACCAGCTCCAGCATGGTTGATCTCCTATAATATTCATGGATTAATTATAACGAATTGATACAGGATGTTTTTTTCATTCCTTTTATTATGTTGCAGTGAAAATTCAACGAAACTTTGTGCACAGGAAGTATTTGATTTCTTCTTTGTTCCAATGTGTAAGGGAAGATAAAATTTCATGACATCCATGAAAGAAAGAAAAAAATTGAAATAAGATGTGCAGAAACATGGATATGAACATGAACATGAACATGAACATGAACATGAACATGAACATGAAGTGTCTTAATGAGCACACTGCAGAGTGAGCAATGCTAGAGGCCTAGAACCTCAGAAACCACACTAACTATTCCTTGTAAGTGTAAAATAGGTAAAACATGAGAAACCAACTATATCTCCTGGGTTGATTAACTTGTATGTTCATTCGGACTCCAATTTCTGAATCCCATACGTTGAACTGGTGTATATAGAAGCCTAAGATCTTCTGTAGCAAGAAATGCAGAAATGGGTGGACTGAACTGAACTGACAGGAAACTGAAGAAGCAAGCTAAGGTCTCACCTCAAAGAACAGTCCGAATAACGTTTTAAGGATTTCCCTTCGGTACCACCAGGAAGCATCAACATCAAATGTTGCCGATTGCGTCGATCCAGATCCAGGTTCTGTGGCAGCACCTCTGCAGGTCACCGAGAAAAGAAGAATGGAGCAGAGGATGGCGCAGGAGTAGACTTGCTTGGAACCCATGAGCGCACCTGTGTTGTACATGCCAATCCAATAAAATGCTAGCTCAGTAAGGTTATCAACCGCATGCATAAAGGATAAATCCTCAACAGAAGATGAAATGCAGTTGTTCGAAAACTGAAAGGAGGTCGAGCAATGGACTGCAGTCCAATGTTATCAAGTCGTCCGACTAATTACGATTAGTCGGCCTGGTCAGTGCCATAACAATTAGTTATGAACTACGATTAGTCACGGCTGATCAGTGCCATGGCGACTAGGATCGATTAGATTTGGTAACAGTCTGCAGGATTGGTAAAAGAGCAAGAAGCAGTGGAGAGAACCCAATTAGTGTCACTGGGTTAGGATCTCCTTGGGAATTAATTAAAAAATTGGAAGGTCCAGAACAAACAAATCATCAAACCGACTCAGATGATGTGTGTATATGTATACATAAGAATAGAGTTGCATGAAACGAAACGAAATTTGAGACTAGAGGACGACAGCACTCATTGAGCCACGAACGTGTGGGAAGCTCTTCTGTTTCTGTGAGGTATTTCAGCAAACACCTTGAGCTCGGCCAAGAACAGTGCGTGCGATTGGAATGGAAGAGAGACATTTGAGAAGCCAAGGCATGTCACCTGAAGAAGAAGAAGCTCGCAGCGCTGTGGCAGTAGTGTGAGCGAGTGCCGAGGAAGGACGCCAACGCCATGGTGCTTTAAGTAGGCAAAATGGCGCCAGAAGCGGTGGGGGGAGGAGTGTAGAGGAGGGCGAGGCCCCACATGTCAGGGACTTTGCTTTCTACTGCCTGTGTGTAAACTGTAAGTCTGAGAAGTAAACATTGTGGCAACCAACACACAACAAAAACAATTAAACAAAAAACAATTCAAGTAATAGAAGCCAGGGTAGTCCAATGTTTGTTTCTGAATAAGTGCTCCGGCGGTGTGCAGCTGCCATTGCCAACAGAACAGACAGCTGCTCTCTGCCGCTTTTGTTTTGGTTTTTGGCTTGGTACTGAAATTAGCGATGCTATAGTCCCTTACTGTTCTTGGCCAAGCTTGAGACCGACCACCTTGACTATAGATAGAATAGAAATACTATGAAATATATTCCATCTTTTTTATTCTAGATAACATTATTGGTATTCCAAGAATATGTTTTTTTTCTAGATAACATTATTGGTATTCCGAAATCTGGAGTGACAAAATTCATATTCTAGCACTGTAGTATTTTGTTTGTATTTGATGAAAACTGTCCAAATATTGACTAATTAGGCTTAATCGCAAAGTACAACCAAATTATGCAATTAGTTTTTGATTTTATCTACATTTAGTACTCTATGCATGTGCCGGTATTTTGATGTGATGGAAAATCTTCTTTTTTTATTAAATTTGGTGCCAAATTTTGAAAACTAAACAAGACCTTAGTTCCTCCCAAATTTTTTAAAAATGCACTATGCAAAAAGAAGATTCTTCATCACATCAAATTTTACGGTACATGCATAGAGTATTAAATATAGACGAAATCAAAAACTAATTGCACAGTTTGCTTTAACTCTACGAGACAAATCTTTTGAGACTAATTAGTCAATGTTTGGAGAATAATTTACAAATACAAACAAAATATTACAGTGTGCTACAGGAATTCTAGTACCTCCCAACTTTAAAAACTAAAAGACCTTGATACTAAAACTAGCACCTCCCAACTTTAAACAAGAGCTTAGTACTAAAACTAGCAGTATGATGCTATCTTATAGTCTAGGACTGCCACATGCTGACACACACGAGCAAGCGATGTAATAATATATAATGCAACCGAAACTCTTTAGTTTTAACTAATTTTAACAAAAGTACTACTGCTACTTTTATATGACTCTAGATAGATATATGATACAAAAACATATTCCATATTTATTAATTAATTTTTATATTATTCAGTATCATAAAAGCGTGAATGACGACGTCTCCGTTGCCTCATTCATCGGGCCGGCGAAACAAGAATTAGGCAACATGGGCAGATGTTTTTTTCGTATTGTTTTTTTTTTTTAGAAAAGGCTTGGGGGATCAAAAGCGATCCCCACCTGCATTCATTCCACACATGCTCGGATTGGAGATCCGATTGGTGGAATACCACGATCCAAAACAATTACACATTGCAGAGATTACAGAGCATGAGAGAGAATTAAGATTACATAGACAGGGAGGATCTCCACTTGTCAACTAAGACTGCATCCTTTCTAGGAATGCGGCAGCTCCAGTCATGGAGGGCTTCCTTGCAAGCAGCGATCAGACGGCCAACACTAGGGGCCGAGCCGTTGAACACCACGTCATTGCGATGCTTCCAAATCTCCCAGCAGAGGAGAAGCATTAGACGCGGCAAGATGCGCTTGTCAACGTGGGGAGGAGGCACCGAGTTCCATAGTTCCATCACCTTGCCCACGTTGCTTGGATTCCAACCGATGGCAGCCCAGAAGGTGTGAGCAAACGTGGAATACCACAGACTTTTGAAATAGACTCAGCGGCCGCTTATAACGGTGTTGTTTTTGTTCTGGTAAGCAAACGGGTACTCTGAGAAGATGTGATATGCCTTTTCGTCCGCCATCCTGCAGAGTTCACAAGTGGAGCCATCAACAATGTTCTTGCGAGCCAGGGCCGTGTGGCAATGAAATCTGTTCTTGGTGAGGATCCACCCAAAGAACTTGATTCGGGGGGAGCAAAGTTTTTCCAGACGAAGGTGTGGGCAGCATAGGTGGAAAGCATTGCCGCAAGTATAAGCGGCCGCTGAGTCTATGGTATTCGTACTTAGAAGCTTCAAAAAGTTTTGAAACTTTACACATCAATAATACATCACTAGATAAGCATTGTACCAAAATTTGAAATGCAAACAACTTTTGTAAAAATTCATATAAAAAAACAAATTTCACCCATCCTGAATTTTGTCCTCTAGTGGTTGAAATTTGTTTTTTTCATATGCATTTTTACAAAAGTGTTTTGAATCTTAAATTTTGGTACAATGCTCTTCTAGCGATGTTTTATTGGTGTGTAAAATTCAGAAAAAATTGAAACTTCTAAGTGCGAATACCATAGACTTTTGAACTAAACTCAACGACCGCTTGTAACAGTGGCGTTTTCGGTCTGGTAGCATAGTTGTCATGATATCAGCCTGGAATTGACGTTTTGTATATCAAACCAGAACTCAGGCGGTGATTTGCGTCTTCGAAGAAGCAGCGGCGATCATCCTTCTCATGGCCGAGGGAGATGTCCTGGAGGAGCTCGGAGAGGATGGCCAACTCCCGGGCAGCTTGAGAGGTGAGCCTGAAAGGAGATGCCGTGGCCTGTCATATGCTTTTTGGAAGTCCAAGGTTCGGATTACTGTAACACGAACCTAACACACGAGTATTGAAGGCAAAGGATTCTGCAATTGTACCTGGGCTGTAGGAAAATCAAGCCTATTGAAGTTGCAACAAAGAAGCAGAATTCGGCCTATGATGACGAATGATGAATGGTGACTGAATCCGAGTTGTTGAAATGACAACAAATCCGACGACGGAATGAACAAAAATTGATAGTTCCAGTGCAAAGCACAAGCATATATATCCATTCCACACACACAAAAAATGATGATACATGAAACGTGACATGCTGATCTATCTAAACAATATCAAACCTGACGTCCTGTGGGAGAATCGCACTAATGGTGGTTTTAGCAATCTGTTTAGCTTCCTCGATGGGTGGTTCACCGCTTCCATATGGCTCAAATTTATCTGAGGGATATTGACCAATTTCTACTCTAAGAACCTCAAGTGCATCCGCATTTTCAACGATATGGAGAAGAAATTCGAGTTGCCCTCTTGTTGCTTTGAATCCTGAGATCCATACGTTCTTCAATTGATTATATTTGCATTTACATTGCCCAAGGTCTTTTCGGCTCGGACCCTCTTGTGCAAACCATGAATCGGAGCTACAAAAAAACTGCAAAAAAGAGTAAATCATGAACAAATTAAGACAATAAATTGGAGATATGGGTGCATATAATAACTATTTCAGTTATACACACAATATAAATCGATCACTATTTTTTTTAAAAAAAATTGAGGGCTGCGTTTGAGCCCTAATTCAGCTGCCCCCTGGGTAGCAGTAATAATTAATAAGAGGACGAATAATAATATACATTACGAAACATGGGATGGGACTTACATAATGGACCTCCAGCTTTTCCATAAACGGTGCGGCTCTCAGGAAGGAAACCGATGCATAAAGAAGCTTGTCAACCTCATCGTTATTAAAAAATAGCAATAGCAGCTGTAAATGCTGGAGATTTGGAAACCTTTTTAACGGGTGATGCCACGACCATCGCTTCTGAGAACCGAGAATTGAAACACAGAAATTAAAATTAATCAAATGTTTGAAGCTAGCTAGGTCCTTAAAATAAAGCATGAAGTTATTAGGAACAGAGTAGAGTACCTCTAGATATTTCAAGCCACCCCTCAAATTGGCGGTAAGGCTCCGTACGCTTGGAATACCATTGACAAGGGATATGAGCGCATGCTCAAAAACTGGCATGATGCGGAACTTAAGATTTGCACTCTGCAGTTTCAACGAATGGACAAGACGGATAGGTACCAAGTCTCCGTTGTACTCGAAGGTAGATAGGTTAGCCGCATTGATGTCTATCTTAGTGACGAGGTCGCAATATTCAACGTTGAGGTAGAGCAGCCTGGGAAGCGGAGTCGCCAGCGTGAGTTGGTCGTCGACGAAGCATCTATCTAGACGAAGCCACTCGATCTTAGCGCAGCGGGACAACAGGTGCTCAAGATCCTTCCTAACGACATGCAGCGCCTGCAGATAAAGCTTCCTCAGATTTGGGAAGCCTTTGAACTGCGACGGTGGATTGAAAGATACAAAGCTAAGGTGCAGCTGCTGCAGGCTACTTCCCCAAGTGTTATTATCTGAAACAACTTTAGAAAGCTGCCGGAAAGGAAACACGTATAGATCATGCTTTCGGGGTCGAAAAGGTAAGTCGGACTCCCACCAGAATTTGGGCTTGAGATCCAGGGTTAGGTTCTTGGTCTGCGACGAGACGGCAAATTCCACCTAGATGTGGATATGATGAGCTAGCAGACCGTCGGCGCCGCCGACGAAATCGGTTCTGATCTCAAGCGTTTCGACGACGGCGCAACTGCGGCGGTGCTTCTGCAAAATGTCGTTGACGTGAGGGATGAACCTCTCCACCTGGGTGGCTTCGCTCAGCTCATGCCTCTCGCATTTGCATATCGCCAGAGCATCGAAGGTTAGCCTGGGGCAGGCTGACCACAGACGCATGCATCGCCTCCACTCGCTTGACAGGACGCTACTTCTTGCAGTTTCTTTTGCCGGTAGCTTGGACACGATCGTGTACAAAATGTCCTGTATGCAAAAAATCGTCCCTCTAATTAGTACGTACATATATACAGTAGTTATAGTATACTATATATTATATATACCAGTAGTAATACATGTATTTATACAAAAAAAATACCGGTGGAAGATCGGTGAATCGAAGGCCTGTTGCTGGGTCGTTGTTGTGTTTGGTCGTCACCTCGTCGTCGACGGGCAAATCTGCGTCGGCTGGCGGCGAGGAGAGCCGGCGGCGGAGAGGAGGAAACCACCACATGTTGGAAATCGCCGAGGGCACTCCCCCAAACATGATCACGATGATTTGCAAATCAAACAAAAAGGGAACAGCGACATGTATTTTTTTTATATACACAGATCTGATGATCGGTTGCTTCCGATCCGGTCTTGGTCCTGGCCTGAGAACAGGTACAGACGACCGTTTCGGATACAGGGGGGTCGTATCGTATTGTATTCTGCTGTGGTCGCGCCACCTTTGCCAGACTCGCTTGGACTTGTGTTTGTTAAGAATCGTTCACTGTCTTTCACACCAGCACACACACAAGCATGAGAATGGCTCGGGAGATAGATGTGGAGGAACTAAGCTAAGGCCCTGTTATTTCTTCACTGCAAATTATACATTGAAAATGATCCCCTATTTATAGAGGGTTGAATCTCTGGACATGGATTGCTACAGTAGCTTAGAAATTCATGGTCGCGCCGCTTTGGGCGCACGTGCAGTCAAGGATGGTGCACGCGCGAGACTAGTAGCTTCCGCCGCCGCGCTTGGTACTTTGGCCACCATGGACACGCCGCGCTGCGGCCACGGAAGGAGCCGGAGACGGGCACACGGGTTACAGTTGCAGATCTTGAGCATGTTGCGGAGGACGCCGCCCGGAGCTCGGCAGCGGTGTTCACGGTGCTGGGCTCGGACATGCTTCACCGCCATCAGATAGACCATGCGTCTTGATCCGGTGCGCCTTAGATCGCAGGACAAGGTAGATACGGAGGGGCGAGTAGTGCGCCGGAAGGCCAAGCTGCCGGTCGTCAGGCTTCCGCGACACGCAGCGTCAGGCTTTCGCCGGAAGACCAAGCGGCGCGGCGGCGTCGCGCTCTTGGTGGCCTCGATGGCCAGCACACGCTCCACGGCCACGCCGGAATCTAGAACCGATTCCGCGACGCCGAGGCGGAACCCACGGCGCTCTTGGTGGCCTCGAGCGCCGCCATATAGAGCTCGGCCCTGATGCGTTGGTCACCATGGCGCCGCCAGGCCGCGGGACGCTCTGTTGCTGGGCCACCGACAGAGGTGTCGGAAGGAGCTATCAGCTTGAGCATGTAGCGGATGACGCTGCGTGCCCGGCCGGAGCATCATCGCCTTGCATTGCGGCTCTAACTGCTCTCGCCTCTCCGGCGACTCTCCTCCTTGGGCTCGCCTACGGTCAGTGGTGCCGCGCTGGAGCTGGAGCTTGTCGTCGTCGACGTGGGGGTCGGTCGCGGCCCGAGCGGCCATCGAGCTTCATGAGTTGTGAGGCCATGCTCCTATTTGTGAGTGTACTACTCTACAGACAAGCGAAGCAATCTGTAGTAGTAGTACATTGACCCAGTGATGACGACGACAACGTGGCACTGCTACAAAGGCAAAAAAGATCCTACGGTACACGTGGCGCCAAACCCAATGCGGGAGCGCTGCACGTGGCAAGCTCCGCTGCTTCCGAGTCCGAACCTGGATTGGATGTCGTGGACGAAGGACGACGCCGCGGCATTGGCAGGCTGGCCGCGGAGCTACCGGCTGCAATTGGCATTGGCAGGCAATGGCAATGGATCTGGAGAAATGCCAAGATCGCTCGCAAGTATCAGCCGACGCGGACCGGGGTCCTGCGCGGCAGAGATGTCGAGGCGGCCGGTTCCGCGCGCGGCGCTTTTGGTGGCCTCGAGCACTGACGAGTTGGCGCTGCACGGTACGTACGCGCGAGAGAGCACTGGCTTGTCGGCGAGCTGTGCACCGGCCAGCCGCGTCGCTCATCTATCACCGTGCCCGTGCGTGCCGTGCGACGCGCGCGGCCGTCGCGGCGGCGGCGGTGCTGGGCTCGGAAGCCTCGGACGTGGTCACCGTCCAATATGCGACGCGCCCCGAGAGGCAGCGAGCGCCTCTCGTCGGCGTCCGAGACAGCAGGAGTACTGGTGGATGCGGCCTCGCCATCGACTTGGTGATCGTGACGAACGGAGACCGACGGCGGCGGGTACGGTCGTCACTCCAAGACAAAGGCGTCCGTTGCTGTGTGGGCCCCACTGCATCGCCGTCTACGTGGAGGTGAAGCCTGGCGCTAACTAATAGTACTGTTTGTGTGTTGCCATGGGTGGATGCTCCTATTTCCACACTACTCCCTCCGTCCCTAAATGTTTATCGCCCTGCGCTTCCCGAGATATACTGCCGATAATTATATATTAAAAAATATTAATATTTATAATATATAATTAGTATCATCGGAAAGATCTTTACGTCTAGTTTTTTAACAAATTTATTTGGAGATAAAAATGTTGTACGTATTTTATATAAATCGAGTCAAACTTGCGGCACGAAAACCAACGGCGACGGTCAATTACTACTACTCTAGTAGTAGTACTACTACTATACGGACCAGGAGTACTACTACTGGTAGCTAGCACTGCCAACAAATATTTAGTTATTTTTCTTTCAGCAAATCATTATTAGCTAGAATCAGCCGATAAAAACAGAGCTGCCATTTTTTAAGAATGCCATCTCATCTGCCACAGTGGCGCAAACGTGACCCACAAAAATCCACGGCAAGAGCGCCCTCCACACCACTGTAAAAGGCTGCTTGAATTAGAGCTGCCCTTGCAGTGGATCGGCCACTATAAGGGCGGCTCTCGTTGCCAACCGCCCTTATAGTGGTCCACTGTAAGGGCGGTTGGGATCCAAGCCGCCCTTACAGTGGGGCGGTCACTGTAAGGGTGGCTAGGATTTGAGCCGCCTTTACAGTGGACCACTGTACCGCCTTTACTGTGGACCACTGTAAGGGTGTGGTCTGTAGGTATAAGTAATCCAAATTAAAAAATTTAAAATTCAAATTTCATAAACGATCTTGGATGGAAAAAATTCCTAAACGAAAAGTGTAGATCTCGAAAAGTTATGAATGTTAGTAGCTGACAACATTTTAATTTGACTTCATCTTGTCATGCGAAACCTACGTTTTAGTTGCTCAAATTTGAAATTCAAATTTTGAAAATGGCCTCGGATGGAAAAACTTTATAAACGAAAAGTGTAGATCCCGAAAAGTTATACAAGTTTGTAGTTGATGACTTTTTTATTTGACTTCATTTTGTCATGCGAAAACTACGTTTGAGTTTCTCAAATTTGAAATTCAAATTTTGTAAATGGCCTCGGATGGAAAAACTTCCTAAACAAAAAGTGTAGACCTCGAAAAGTTATGAAAGTTTGTAGTTTACGACTTTTTGATTTGATGTCGTTTAGGGCCTTAAATAAGCACATTATTCTCGGTTGGGTACAATATGTGGGGAACCAAAACTATATACAAACACATGTGCTAGTGTAGTGCAGCGGTTAAGACAAGAACCGCGCGGGCGTAAGGTCACGGGTTCGAATCCAGCAAATGCAAAGTGTGAAAAATGCTTGAAAAAATATGGCGGAGATAGAGTGGCATGATGGCTGTCTAGTGGAGCCCTACTCGGATTTCATGATGGCTGTCTAGTGGAGCCCTTCTCGGATTTAAAAAAATGTTTTGCTATTTTTTATTTGAATTTTCGGATTTTTTTTTCAAATTCGGCGGTTGTTGTTTCTGGGAACAACGGCCGCCCTTATAGTGGTGGATACTGTAAGGGCGGTTCGAATCCAATATAAAAGTATTTAAATAAGGACGGCTGTTTTGTAAAAGGTATGAGGGAATGAGATGACCTCCTAGAGGCTCTCAGTACATGTTAATATATGCCAATGGCTTATACATCATTACAAGGGATTACAATATGGTACAAATAAGGATGTACCTACAAGTAATGAATACAATAGAGTCCATATAAATATAGGCCCATTTTCTAACACTCCCCCTCAATCTCAGCCACTTTCAAGGTTGAGATTGACTCTAAATTCCTTCATCTTTGCACCACTAACTGGTTTTGTAAGACCATCTGCCACTTGATCACCAGAGTGAATGAATCGGATATCTAAAAGCTTCTGAGCAACTCGTTCTCGAACAAAATGAAAATCTATCTCAATGTGTTTGGTTCTTGCATGAAACACTGGATTCTGTGACAAATAGGTAGCACCAATATTATCACACCATAGTCGGGCTACCTTGGAATGAGACACGTTCAGCTCAGTAAGCAATTTTTGTATCCACATAATCTTAGCAGTGGCATCGGCTAAGGCTTTATATTCAGCTTCGGTGCTTGATCTAGAAACTGTGGCCTGCTTTCGGGCACTCCAAGATATCAAATTCAGTCCCAAGAATACAGCGAAACCACCAGTCGATCTTCGATCATCCGAGCACCCAGCCCAATCAGCATCCGAAAAAGCACTTACAATCATGGATTTTGACCCTCTAAACCGCAGTCCCAACGACATGGTTCCTTGAACATACCTCAGAATTCTCTTCACTGCACTATAGTGGGTGGATGTAGGTGCATGAAGATATTGACACACCTTATTAACAGAGAATGAGAGATCAGGTCGAGTGAGAGTCAAGTATTGTAGAGCCCCTACAATACTTCTATAGTTGGATGCTTCTTCATCAGTCAATAGACTTCCTTCTGTAGCGCTCAGCTTCTCTGAAACTGCCAAGGGTGTATCAACCGCCTTACACTTATCCATGCCAGCCCTCTTTATTACTTCTGCAGCATAGCGTCGCTGCGACACAATGAGACCATCTTTGGTTCTGTTCACCTCCATGCCAAGGAAGTAATGAAGGTTGCCAAGGTCCTTGAGTGCAAAGTCTTTTTCAAGATCCTTAAGCAAGGCTTTGGTTGCAGCTAATGACGAGCTTGCAACTATAATATCATCAACGTAGACCAACACAAACATAATAATGCCATTCTTGTTATAATAGAACAATGAAGTGTCAGCCTTAGATGGAGTAAATCCCAGCTGTACAAGCTTGCTGCATAGCCGTGCATACCAAGCACGTGGAGCTTGCTTAAGTCCATAAAGAGCTTTGTCTAACCGACAAACAAATTCAGGTCTCCTCTTGTCTTTATAACCTGGTGGTTGGTACATGTAAACTTCCTCCTCAAGAACACCATGAAGGAATGCGTTTTTGACATCAAGTTGACGCAGAGACCAACCTTGGGACACAACAAGAGATAAAATAAGCCGAATAGTGGCTGCTTTCACCACAGGACTAAATGTGTCCTCATAATCAAGTCCATATCTCTGCTTGTATCCTTTCGCAACCAAGCGTGCCTTATATCTGTCAACCGAGCCATCTGCATGCCTCTTTACTTTATAAACCCATTTGCAACCAATAACATTTTTACCTTTGGGAGGAGGAACCAAATGCCACGTATTGTTCTTCATCAACGCATCATATTCACTATCCATGGCTGAAACCTATTTATCATTAGCAAATGCTTCGCTGACTGTAGTTGGTTCCTCACTGTCAGATGTGCTCAGCATACACCACCTGACCGTGCCATCAGTTCGCACTTTAGGTTTAATTATACCTTGTTGAAGCCTGGTTGTAGGGCGGGCATGAGAAGAGGTCGCTGCAGATACAGCAGGGCTCTCAGGAGCATCGACCACACCGGATCCACCGGCCGGATCATCATGGGAGGCAGCGCCCCCGTCGGTGGGATCTGCCTGTGGCTGGCCGGATGTTGCAGCTGAAGAGGAGACCGCCGAAGTGTCCGCAGTGGATCCAGCTTGATCCACTACGACGGCGACAGGAGAGGCATCTCCCCCTGCCAGCGCCGATCCCGAAGAAGACCGCGCCGCAGGTGTTGGCGACGGCGGGAGAATGTCCCCCTTATCAGCTTCGTGAGGCGTGCCTGGAGTGCCTCCTCCGAGGGGACACATAAATTGACGCGCGTTGACATCAGTTTCTTCACTGTTTTCTCCCGCGTTTGAGCCTGTAACAGTAGGAGATAAACGGGGACTAGAAGTCCCATTAGCAGACAGAGAATCATCATGTACATCACGTAAATTTGCATCCCCAAAATCAGTAAAAGGAGATGTGAGAGTTTTTGGAAGAAGAGCAATTTCAGCTCTCAATCGTGCACCAGCATTTGGACTGAGCGAAGCAAAGGGAAAAACATTCTCATCAAAGACAACATCACGGGACACATAGACACGCCCTTCTGTGGGATCAAGACATTTGAACCCTTTATGAAGATTACTATACCCCAGAAACACACAACGTTTCGATCTATATTGAAGCTTCTTGGAGTTGTAAGGTCTAAGATTAGGCCAAACAGCACAACCAAACGATCGAAGGAAGGAATAATCTGGTATTTTGCCAAGAAGGCGCTCATATGGTGTTTGGTTGTTGATGATTTTGGTGGGAAGTCGATTGATAAGAAAAACCGAAGTCAAGAAGGCTTCATCCCAGAACTTGAGGGGTACAGATGCATGGGCCAGAAGAGATAATCCCATCTCTACTATGTGTCTGTGTTTTCTTTCTGCAGATCCGTTTTGTTGGTGGGCATGGGGACAGGAAACCAAATGGGAAATCCCGATGCGTGAGAAAAAGGAGTTCAAGGCTTTATACTCACCGCCCCAATCAGATTGGACGGCACGGATCTTGGAGTTGAATTGTCGCTCAATCATATTTTGAAAGTCAGTGAAAACACGAAACACATCTGATTTGTGACGCAACAGATAAATCCAAGTATACTTGCTATAGTCATCGATGAAGCTTACATAATAGTTGTGCCGGCCAACAGATGTTGGTGCCGGTCCCCATACATCTGAGAAAACAAGCTCAAAAGGACTCGATGACACGCTAGTAGACTTAGGATATGGTAACTGGTGACTTTTGCCACGTTGACATGCATCACAAACTGTTTTATTCTCCTGACTGCTAACAAAGGGAAGCTGATGACGACTAAGGACTTGATGAACTATAGGTGCAGCGGCATGACCCAGACGATGGTGCCACAACGAGGTGGTAGGCTTGAACACACCGAGCACTTGTTTATTGGCTGGAACCTTCAAGGGATAGAGACCGCCCTCACATCGGCCTTTGAGGAGAGTCCTCCTCGTTTCCTGTTCCTTGACAAAAAAATTCATTCGGATGAAATTCAACAAAGGCATTGTTATCTCGTGTTAGGCGATTAACAGAAACAAGGCTTTTGTTTGCATAAGGAACATGAAGAATATGATTTAGATGTAATTTACTAACTGGGGAATGCAAAACTGTGTGACCAACATGATGAATTCCCATACCTGCTCCACTTGCAGTATGAACTTGATCACCTCCACGATATTTGTCGCGGATGGTCAGCTTCTCCAGTTCACCGGTCACATGATTCGTAGCTCCCGAATCCATGTACCAGTTTGTGTCAACACCATAGGAGTTGGTGGTTGCAGTTGACACGCTTTTCTTCGGAGGCCCAGCGAACGATGCATCAAAACGCTTGTAGCACCGAACAACAGGATGTCCTTCCTTACCACAGAGCTGGCAAAACACACCAGCTTGGAAGTTACTTGAACGGCCACCACCGCTACCACGGCCGCCATTCTTGCCACCACGCTGGAAACCACCGCGGCCACCACCACGGTTCTGGTTGTTGTTTCGGCCTCCTTTAGCTGCCAGATTTGCTGACGACTGATTTTCACCGCCGCCACGCATCTCCATCCTCTGCTCAAATGCCACCAGCTGAGTATACAACTCGCCAACCGAGATTGGTTCGACACGGGATGCAATGGCCGAGACTATTGGATCATAGTCTATATCTAGTCCGGTCAGAATGTAGGAGATTAACTCCTCATCCTCCAGCTTACGCCCGGCAGATGCCATCTCATCGCCCAGGCTCTTCATCTTCTGGAAGTAGTCGCTGATCGACGACGTGCCTTTGGTAGCAGTCACCAGTGCCATCCTGGTGCTAATGACACGCGCCCGTGAATGAGAGGCAAACATTGCCTCAATGGTTGTCCATGCCTCCTTGGCAGATTTGATGGTGGTGGGGACCTGCCCGGAGATCTCCTTGGATAATGACCCGAGGAGAAAACATAAGACCGATTGATCCTTCGCAAACCAGGTCTCATAATCTGGGTTCACCTTGG
>DXKC01002531.1:0-12747 GCA_031170775.1 Cymbopogon citratus
CATGTATCTCATTTTCTTTGACGAGACTATTGTTATGTTATGTATCCAGGTGCTTGATATCTACCCGCATGATATTTGGTTTCCCCCCTTCGAGCCCAGCAATGGAATCAAATGCCCGGTGACTCTAACCAATAGGACAGACTATCTTATTGGTGTTTGTATTAAACCGATGACCCTTGCAGATGTACGTTCCAGTGTTGGCTATGCATACGAGTGGGAGGTGCGGTATGCAGAACACGTGACCCCTTTTAGATAAAGGAATTTTATTCAAGCCTCTGCATGAGTTTTGCACTGAAACATTCATTATTACATCTTTCTAGCTACCAGCTGATGAAGAATCAGAAACCATATTATCAGCTTTCACAAGGTTGGGGTCACATTCTAACGTGACTATTTACATGACTATGAGAAGAAAACCCTTTTTACAAGGAGACAAAGATATGTTTGACGTGGTGATGGTCGCCACGAAGTCGCTAGAAGACCTTGAGTATTTGGGTCGACTTTGGAGAAGTTGGGGACCGTTCATGGACCGGCATTCATGGAGAATTATTAAGGAGTCGGGCACCGTCGTGCATCGAGCAACACTAAGGGTTGCTGTCACCACTGACCCAGCAAGGTGCCAGCAGGATGTAGTAGCGGTCCATCGTCAGGTGAGTTGAGTTGGTCATAATTATATATACTCAGGCTGCATACATTCAGCAGGTGCATACATATGTACGTACACATGCCATTATATTCAGGCTGGAGCCAGTGTGGTGGCATGCATGCAGTCGGCCGTTCATTTCTAATAAGGTGGTCGGTTGCTCTATTTGGATGTATCAGTTCAGAATAGAAGAAGATACAAGCCTCGTAGGGTGGATCTCCTCCATACTAGAAGACGAAGATACAAGCCTCACAGGGATCTCCTACAAGCCAGGCGAACATGATAGGTTCAACTACGTGGATGTGCACCCAACCAAAACATGGTGAATAGATAGTTAGATATGTACTGTTGTCCCATTGGACAGAAATGCTCATTTCCATTCTACTTGAATTGATCTAGATAGATATACTATAATTAATTTGGTGTGCGCACTATATACACAGGTTGTTGTTGGGCA
This sequence comes from Cymbopogon citratus, assembly GCA_031170775.1. Lineage (NCBI taxonomy): Eukaryota > Viridiplantae > Streptophyta > Magnoliopsida > Poales > Poaceae > Cymbopogon > Cymbopogon citratus. Next base: position 1,101 of record DXKC01002531.1, read on the forward strand.
ATTCATCAGGCCATGTTTCGATTTGGAACTACGAGACGCAGGTATGACTACTAGTACTACACCTTGATCGTATCCTTGCCTGGTCGTCATGGTTGATCAAGGTATTTGTGTCAAAACTACTTGAGCTCTTTGTATTTTCATTGTTATATAAGCAGGAGAGAATTCAAGTTGTCACACATTTACAAGATTTCAAGTATCGTAGGAGGATTCGATCAATCAAATTTATCGCTGGAGAACAATGGTTTGCAGCAGGGGATCATAATGGGTGTGTCCATGTGTATGCCTACACTACTTCCCCTGCTGAAATTGACAAGGTCAAGGAATTCAAAGCTCAGAGAGATGAAGCTGCAGTGTCCTTTTTAGCTGCTTACCCAAAACATACGTTGCTACTGACAGCGTCTACGGGTGACAGATCAATCAAGCTTTGGGACTGGAGTCAGGGCTGGACATGCGCTCGGGTAATCACCGAGGACAATCCCATTGACTTTCTCAGGGTTGGCCCAAGGGACACCAGCATATTCGCTTGTACTTATGGCAACGTAATAATGGTTTGTTTGCCTTCTTCATTTTTTTTGGTAATATAAATCATGTGTTGGTCGATCGCAGTTATATTTTCTTATTATGTTTTCTTACTGTGAATTTTATTATAATAACACACGTCTTTTATTTCTGCATAAACATTGTAGGTTTGGGATATTATACATTTTCAGCTTCCCATCGCCATATTCCAGGGGTACAGGCTTACTTTTTGCACTGATGGTCATCGGGAGTTTCTAGTTTCTCTTTGTTATGACCCTAATACCAGCTCCCTTATAAAGGTATGGCATCCGCTTTTCTGTACGGAGCACTAGCTGTATTGAATATTAATTATCTCACATGCATTGGGCAATTTCCAGCCTCTCATCTACAGTGAATAGTGATGCTTACCCGCTCTGTGTTTTCAAATTAGATATGGGATTTGCAGACAAAGAAACACGTTCACTCACTTCACTCCCAAATCGGGCTGTGGACCCTTTATAATCTCGCTGGCCACCCAACGCTTCCAGTGTTGGCTGGCATCATGACGAGATACGGATCTATGATGAATCGGATTGTCTTGTGGGATGTTAGGACCTTAAGGTAATAATAATAATAATTACTACCTCTGTCCTTCAAAGGATACAACTATGGGTAGCGTGTCAGTTAATGTGCTCCATGTTTGATCAAGTTGCTAGTAAATAGCGCCAGTCAAAGTACTCGATTAAATATTGAAGAGAATTGGAGCCAACAACCTTCCATGTTAATCTTTGGGAAGTTTATATAATGCGTGTGTTTAGATCCATAAAAATTGGCACTGTAGTGAACTAAAAAGCACTGTAACATTTTTCGTTTATTTGTAGTAAATATTATCCTACCATAGGGTAACTAGGCTCAAAAGAATCATCTCGTAATGTACATCTAAACTGTACAATTAATTATTTTGTTTACCTACATTTCATAATCCAAACATGCATCTTTTGGTACACTTAATGCTTCGATGTGATGATAATCTTAGAATTTCAAGCCAAAATTCTAGGACCTAAACACACCCAGTGTTACAACGGGTGCTCACGGAGCACACACAATTCAGGCGTGGGCGATGTCGTTCCCACCGCGCGTGCACACACACACGTTAACTGACTGCAGTCTATACATGTCTTCAACATTGGGTCGTTAAACACAACAAAATTACAGCCCCTTTTGCAACGCAAGTATGTGTTGCTAAAAACTCCATATATGTGTTGGCAAGGTCTATACCAACGCATCTAATATGTGTTGCCTAAAGTGGTATACAGACCACTTATTATGTGTTGGTAACCTGTGCTAATAACCGTTGCAAAAGTTCCAACGCATAACGATGGGTTATGGCAACACTTATATGTGTTTGTACAGACCATGGGTGAACAATCTCTGGCTTGTTGTAACATATAGATTTGGTCTATTACAACACTTATAAGTGTTGTAAGGAACAAACCATTTAGTCATTGCAATACAGAGCTTGGTTCACTTGGTTAGCATGGATTGAGAGTACTTAGGAGGTTTTTTTTTTGAAGAAACTGGAGGGGCCGGGGCCCCTACAGAAAAAGCTTTATTGAAAAAAGATAAAAAGAGTGCTGAAATACAAACTCAAAGACACAGAGCAAAGGAGTACTTAAGACGTTCCCCGTTCGCTTCCTATTGAAGACTCTTCTTTTAATTATTGCGGGGGAAATAAAAAAGCTGGAGCACAGTCTGGTGCGGGAAAATATAAACAAAAAAAACACGGGGGAGCCAGGGACAGGAGATACGAGTAAAAATAAAGTGAATTTGGTGATTCTACACTTGTTTTAAACCTTAATGCTGATTTTATCCTCATTTTTTTAACTTTGCATTTTTATCCTTGCTTTCTCCAAGCCAAAAGCTCCGTATACCCCTATTTCTTAACACCATTGGTATCGGTCTTATTAAAGGACGAAACCAAAAAAAAGAAAAAGAAAAGTTGGGCAGTCCAAAAGATAGAAATACCCTTTGGGCTTTTCACCTTATTTGTTCGCTGTCGCACCATGGCCGCACATCGCCCTCCCAGTCGTAGTACCCATCCTAGTTGGGAGCTCTTCGTGTCGGGCGATGGGAGGTGTCCTCGTCGCCCGGCCTCCTCCATCTCCTGTGGCTCCTCAACGCCTCGAGCCTCTTCTTCTCCCCTTCGAATCACCCCCTCCCGAGCCCCGACGTGTGCAGCATGAAGGGGGCCCTTGGCATGTGTGGTGGTGGCCCTCTTGTCTTCCTTCCCATCTCCCCGTTATCCTCCCCAGCGGTGCTACTCCAGATCATTGCCACCCCCTCTCCACGCCCCTCACCCCCTGTGTGTGCACAACATGAGGGATGGAGGTTAGGGTTCCAGGCAGCGATGGTGGTGGAGCTCCTGGCGGCTAGCGGTGGTGCTCCCGTGCAGTGACCCCTCTCTCTCGTCCTCACCCTCGGGACTGCCACCATGGAAGAGACATTGAAGGATGAAGGCGACTAAAAGTTGAAGGAGAATCTGACGACTAGGGCCCACATGTCAGTGATGGTAGATAGAGGAAAGCAGCAGGGGTAGACTTGTCCTTTTGCCCAAAAGTTAACACCGTTAGGTGTATTTAACAAACCAGGGGTAGACTGTTCCTTTCTTTTGAAAAGTGAGGGTAAAAACACAAAGTTAAAAAAAAACGAGGAAACGGTACCTTCAGAATATTGCTTGCCACACAACGCTTCCGTTATTGGCTAGCATAACAAGGAAATTCAGATCTAAGGTGCATAATATTGTCTTCTCAGATGTTAGGACATACATGTGTACTTAACAAACCAAGGGTAGACCCTCATCTTGCTAGCCTGCACCATAAAACAGACCATGCCCCATCTCCATCAATTAATAAACTTAACTTATAATACTTAAATTCTCTTTTATGAACTAATGGAATTATAATAGGTCATGAGCCTCATTAAGATAAAATGAACCTTGATAATAATTATTTTGATATGATGTAAGTTTGACTCTGATATTGTGATAAGTTAATGGTTACCTTGATATGAGATGAGCTCTGTGAACCTGATGATAATAACTATTAATTTAAATTGGTAAAATGAGATTAAACCTCGACACAGGGTGAGTGGGGGTAATTTATGGATAAATTACTTACGCTTGATAACCCGGAGTGGGTTCCTATGGGAGATACTCACCTTGGTCACATAAGGACTGGTTCATAGTTCATCTTGCCTAGTGAGATATTGCGTACAACCACATGTCTATACAGATAGACTTCATCTCACACCCCATTAGATTGAAGTATAATTTCTACTAGAAGGACAGTGTTGGCAGCAAAATATCAGAAGACACGGATGCTATTTGATCTTCTGTGGTCTGGTTGGCATGGTTGCTATGTGATTCTCCATGTCGAGCCCATGCTATTGTTTATGTTGGCCATGTTCGAGCCCATGTTATTGTTTATGTTATCCGTGTTTGAGCCCACATTATTTTTTATTATGATGATTGGAATCATAGGCACATTATGTTAGGATGATTTGGTTTTGTTCGAGATTATATGATGGGATGAAGTGGTATCATCCGGATTATGAGATGGGACGATTTGTCATCCTCCCGAGTTTAGTGTGTATTCCAACTCCTAAGAAGCCATAATAGAGTTATATGGACATCTAAGATCGCAGACTTTGAGCACAAGATCTCGATAGGCCTGCGACTGCGTATGATTCGGAACTACATCTATCAGACATGTGGGGAAATTTGTACACCTCTGCAGAGTTTATTGAATCTATACGAATAGCCACGTCCTTAAAATGTGCAGATGCTGGGATGAGACACTATGATTAGACTTCTAAAATTGTGACAATGGTAAGATGCATTTTACTATCTGGTAAAGTATAAGTAAGCTCCATAATTGTGAGAATGGTAATACTCTGCCAGTTCGAACCTACACTTTATCCTATCACTTTTTCCTTAACCACCATAACCCCCTCCACATATAGTCTTCCTTAAGTGCATTCCTACAGTTTAGGGTTTGTTGAGTATTTTATGTACTCACCCCCCTCCATTTTATGTATTTTTGGAGAAAAGCTACAGGAACACATACTAGCTATAGGATGGAACACATACTAGCTATACAGGATGGAACTATTGGAGCAACACGAGGATAGGAGAGTGGAAGAACGTACAAGTATGGACCTACTGAGGATTGTCAAGGATAGGACACTCGGAGTGTACTCGAAGATGAAGGCTAATGACTACATGAAGGAGCGGCGCTAGGACTACGACAATTGGGACATAGGAATGCACTTAAGGAATAAGTCTGCTAGTGTTACATCCGCACTCCAAGTTGCCTGTAAAAATGAAGCCATGACAACATAGGACCGCTGTAGAGATGGGAGAGGATAAGTGGATAAGACCGCAGGGGGAGATGAGACCCACCACTGGGAGGCTAAAATGACACTCTTTCGAGACATCAATTCAATCTTGAAATGTCACTAGTAATTGCAAACTTCACAATTCTTCTTTAATTGAGGTGATGGGCAAGTTTTCATGTTTCCTTAAACTAACACTAGAAGGATACCCCGCGCGTTGCCGCGGGATTTTCTTAAAATAAATCTATTATAATACATAGCTTGTTTAGATGACCTTTATGTTAATAGATTAAAGATTTTTAGTATTTTGAGATGACATGGGTATTTTTTTTTGTAATTAATAATGGATGACATAGGCTTAGTGGACAATGACGTGGACTTAGTGGAGAATGATGTGGACACCTTGCATGATGAGAGAATTCATCTAGTGGGGTTTATCTTTATAAGAGTTATTATAGACAACTTATTGTGATCTCCATGTTACATAATAGGGCTATGAAAAGGGTTGATCTTCTTGTGGACGGTACTTTTCCTGAAATGGTGTTCGATGGCAGCGGGGACAAAACAAGGTAATTTTGGTTTTTCCTACCAACTCTGTAACTGGATCAGCTAAATTCTAATGAAGCATATTGTATCCAGCAAGAATACATTGGTTTCTAGTAAAGACACTAAACCCTGAAATATTCTTCTCTTATTTCATTAGTTTCTATTTAAAATAAAGCATCATTAATTTCCGCATTGGAGTAATTCCATATTATCAGCCAGTATTCGCATTGATCTTATACACATATACTGTAGAACTGTAGAATTATTAATTTGGGTGTGTTAAAACAGTATTTAATTATCTAACTCCTGACTTCCTGACATTTTCGAATTATTATGTGTAGACTTGTGGTCTTCACCACTAGAGAGATATCAGTAATCGAAATCAATGTGGCTACACTATTGACCAGTCCTTCATAGTAATTATTATGGGCAACACTCATGTGAGATATAGCCAAGACAAAAGTCCGCACAGCACATGGATTCTATATACGGAGTGTTTTTTTTTTTTTGCCAAATCTCAAACGCTCAATGGCTTGGAGATCATAAAACACATATCAAAAGGAAGGGAGATCATGAAACTGGCCACTTATAGCACAGTGGGATTGTTCACAAGAACACTAATTGTCTTTGGCTGCTGGCAGGCTAGTGAATGCATGCAGTCGTCCTTTCCTTCAGTTATATTGTTCGACTACCATATATTTGGACCCTATGAAGTTTTAGTATGTATAGTATATACCTCCATCTGTTTTGGAATACAATGCAGTTGTAATCTATGCCGCGTTACATCGATCTCGTCGTGTGCTGCCATGGTTATAATTGTAGGTGATATTGAGGTTCCAATAATGAAAGTGTGGACTGGTAACAATCTTTAAATGCCCTTTTATTTCGATGACCAATTATATTGTAAGGAATAAAGGAAAGACATGTTCTCTTTGATGTGAACATTAAGCTGTCTTGTGTAATTAAGTTTCATACATCACTACTCACAATTGATTTTGCGTGACACTCCCATAAACTTAAGGGCACTTGCAGTGCAGAAACTAACAGTAGTTTCTACTTACTAGGATAACTGTTGAACCAATAGATAATTTTTAGATTAAAACCATAAATAGATCATGACAAACTGAACAACTAGCTTAAGAGCATGTGTATCAAACTAGCATGATTCAATATCATATAGCAAAGCATAATCGTAGCAACTGGTGTAAATGTGGCTCGTACACAAGACAGTTTGAACATAATGAACGATGAGATTAGATCACAATAGTTATACCTGTTGTTCATAGATGTAGTCAACAAGGTGGTGGCGACAGTGTGATGACGAGGTTCCTGAAAGCGAAGTCGAGGTTGCTGTCGTTGTCGTCGATTAGCGGTGGTGGAAGACTTCGAAGAAACGGACAATGAAGACGACACCAGGACATAGCGCTGCCTGTTCTTGAAAGAAGACGACCCATGGTGAAGATTGGGAGCAGTCACGCAAAGAGCACTTCGCAAAAACCTTATTCTCCTTCTCCTGGTGCAGGATCGCAAAGACGACAGTTCTGGAGACCTGCTCACCTGGTCGCTGGTGCATGGGAACGATCGGGCTGAAGAAACAATGATGACGACTGTTGGTATAAATTATATGCACACAATAAAGATGAAGATATCCGCAAGCGCACAGATAGAAATACTGTTGTGGCACTTCAACAAAAGATGAACTCCTGGTTTTAAATATTGAACCCAAAGGAACAGTAGGTGAATATAACTAGCGTTTACCCAATCCACTTCACAATCACAATACTTAAGAAACTAGCTAGATTAGGACATAACTTCTGGTCTATTAATTTGCACCCAACTATTGTTAGTTTCTTATGAGGTTTTATTTAATAACAGCCATATCTACTCTTTCTGTTGGTTCAGGCTCTCATGCATAAGTGGGCACAATGACAGCTGCTATGTATAAAATTGTGGCCACAATGACATCGTACCACAATGACATCGTACATGCATGTGTATTACCATTAAGCTAAATGACCCATTTTTGGACACAATGACAGTTTTAGTTCTAATCCTTATGTCTAAACTATGACAGATACATCAGTCAAGCATAACAAAGATAGTTCTATGGTTCACTGCTGTAATTGTTTGCAATGCAGAACAGTATCCTTCAGATCAGATCTTCACCAATGAACTGTATGAAGAGGATATCATGATAAACAACTCTACTTAGGAAAAGGCACATTTGCTGACATAAGTCATATGCCTGAATCTCATTTAGAAAACCATCCAAATTTTTGTTTCTCATATAGCTGTGTGATCCACACGAAAGAGATCCATGGTGTGGTCTTACATCCAAATGAAACAGTCAGCTTGTGATATATTTATGAATGATGTACTAAATTCCAGGTGCAGCCGTGTAGGCATCACTTTTTCATTTTTCAGAGTTGCAAAACTCAGGTGTCCCTCTTTTGCATTCTTGTTTTTTGAAACCATATTGTAGACAAATAGAGATACAATACAAAGTCCCAACAGGCATATTACTTTATTTTTTGGCATGATCCACATGATTAATTAAGCTTATGAACAGTACTTTCATAAGCTGAGTCTAAGTCTGGTATTACTTGCATGACATTGTAGGAAGATTTGCTGAAACAGGGATATAGAAGGCCAGCCTTGAACAGAAGTACCTTAACCTTTGAGCATAATTCAGAAGTTTAATGGACTTGGAAGCTATTCTTATGGCCATATTTTCCTTTTGCAATCCAATTTCTCAAACCGCAACAGAATTTTTTCAGAGGATTTTATGGCTGAATACATGGGGGCGCCATGGAATTATCTTGCAAAAATGTGCATGCATAAACTAGCTTTGCAACTTCTGAGATATCAGCAAGGAACTGAACCCTGCTCTTTGGACAAGTATGTGAAGGAGTAAACTTTTTCATTTATCAGTCTCTAGAGTTCAGTGAAGACGGCCTTTTCAGCACCCTTCATGGTAATTCCCTGTTTTGATATCCTCTCTGGTTTCGCTTGGTTGCATTATCCTGTGTTCTATAGTTGTACCTCTCCCTGCCTACTGGGCTACTGTAGCATTTTCTGATCAAGGATGAATGTGTTGAGGTGCTAAACTTTACTTGAATGCAAACATTAGAGGTTGCTCAAAGTTTGCATCAAGGTGGAATTAGCATGGCATAAGACAGTAGGGACCAGTATATTCTTAAAAAAGTAGTTTCTACATTGTCATTCAAGTGATCTGGCATGTCAATTTAGATAACCTAAAGTCGTCTTGCATGTCAGTTTGGATAACCTAAGCATGAAGCAACAATAAATGGGTGATATAAGCCACCAACAAACATGTGTCATGTGCTTTATTGCTGTCATTTGCTTTGCTGTTACTAAAGATTGAGCTGGGGTGCGGCTGTGCTGATGGGTGTGTCAATGCTAAATTCCAAGACTTATCAAATGAAACTCTGTCCTGAATGAGGGTACCCTGAAAAGAACCTTCAGTAACGACAAGCCAAGTCACTGACGTGCCCAATATATGAATAAGTTGGACATGACGAAGTAATTGCAATATGCTATCACATCATATCATGTTTGTATATGGTTACCATGACCAAATTTACATGTAAATACTTCTCTGTTTACATATACATTCGTATTGGAGTATCTTTGTATGGGATAACAAAGTTATACATGTTTAATTATGCTATGAAGTCAACCAAAGGGAAGTGTCTTTCTTTCTTTATAATATGAACAAATTGATTTGGTTGATGCTAAAAGATAAAATATACTTTTGAGTAAGGGCATTAGTGAGAAAACAAGAAAAATTTTGAATGAATTGTTTTAGATTGAGATAATTCATAATAGCATCATCTAAATATTATATATGCATACATGATTATTGTCCCCTTGCAATGTACAAGTACCGGATTCCTTTATCTAGGAGTCGATAACATCTACTTTCGCACATGTATGTCGTGAGATTTTTTTTTATACCCGTAGCAACGCATGGGCACTCAACTAGTCAAAATAAAAGGAAGTAGTTTAATACTTCAGATAATTGGCCATGATTGAATTAGTATTTCACGGTAGCAAGCAAGAAGCTTTTGACCAATCAAAAGTCACTGGCTAGCAAGAACAAGGCTACAGAGGCAAACACGAGCTGCAGGTCCTAACTCTCAACAGTGAACTCTAGAGTGAACACTAGAAGCATACATGCTGCTGCTTCCTAAGAAATTATATGAGCACGAACACGTGTGTGTGTCTCTCTCTCTCTCTCTCTCTCTCTCTCTCTCTCTTATCAGCAAGAGCAAACTACTAATGGGTACAATAAGATATGGCAAGATAGATCAACTCAGAACATACAGGCATGCATATCGAGATATCAAATGAGCTAGCTAAAAAGTTTGTAAGTCAGCAAGAACAAGAAGTAGCTCAGTCGCGTAAATAAGCAATTGCACACAAGTGAATTCATGCACTGGCGCACTGCAGCTCCTCACTCGAACTGCACAAATCAAACCTGTGTCGTTGGCCTGCTGCTCGCCGGGACGTCAACTACTGTACTGCTGCTCTGGAAATCAATCGCCTGCAACCTGAGACAGAGTACGATGGCTTGACGATGAACACTGGAAGGAGCAAATCAGCCGAGAGCAACTCAAGCAATAGAAATAAAGATCAAGCAAAGATCAGTTTTGAGAGGGAATTAAATATTCCAATCACTGTTGCTTGATTGAGACAACACCAAAAGCTTGAGAAACCAATTTACGTAATGCTGCTGCTTGTCCTCTAGTACGATGAACAGCCAGGAGGCAAAGCAAAGCAAAGCCGCTCAATCGAGGTCTCCGGTGACCTGCTTGACTGCAGCCGCTGATGGTGACCGGAGATGGACCGCTGGCCTCAGACGAGACTGGTGCACCACAACGAGCTTTGCTTTGCTTTGCCTCTCAAAGCAAATCTTCAGACACCACGGACATCGGACAGAAGAACAGAGGAGACAGAGTGCTGGAGCACAGCCACGCACAGCAGCGACAAAGGTTCGATCTTCACCGGAGTTTTGGCAGCAACGCTCGACCGGTGAACTGAGCTGCGAGGGTGCGTCCAAGGGCGCCCAGCGCCACGCCACCCTGCACCGGTGGCAGCAGGTCCATGACCAATGCCACTGACCCGACCAGCAGAACAGAGAGGAAAGCTCCACAAGAACAGCGAAGCGAACGGGCAAAAGATCGAACCAAACTCGATCAAATCAAAACCAATCGATCCCAAACTTTGGACAGGCAATCACACGTAAGTTGTCGAGCTTCTCCTAGAAGATCATGGCACGAACCAACTTCAATCTCCGAGAAAATCAGATACACGTCCATAACTTAAGAAAATCGCTCAAAAAAAATTCGACGATTTCTTCGTGCTCGTGGCAAATTGATTCGAGTTACTTTGTACATAAGTCAACACATGTTCTTGCACGAATCAAAGCAACAAGAACAAATCAAATCAGCCTAAAATCCAACGAACAAAAATTCCTCAAAAATAGCTCTGAAAATAGGAGAAAAAGAAAAACTCAGATTTGGAGAGGAGAACAAGAGTATGAAAATTGATCCTTGCATTACTTTGCGATATCTGGTTACGAGACACTCCTAGCAAATTAAAGCTATAGATGGCAAAAAGATCAAGAACAAGAGTTACTCCTATCTGTAACCTTAGCCTCCTCTCAACTCCATATAAATAAGTGCCCAAACAGTCCCTTCACATATATATAGTCGAAAGACAAAAACGCCGTCACATAAAGTACTCATCCCAAATACCCTATGGAGGTAAAACTGTCCAAGTTTCTTCGTCGATCCGACGGCCACTGCGCCTACCTCACCGGTAGCCTTACATCCACACAATTTCTCCGATACCGTCACGTGCCGTCCGTCCGTAGAGGGCCCACCTCGGGTTTTGAGGCCCAAACCCGCGAAACCCGCCGCCGATGGTTTTGAGGCGAAACCACCAAATCACTCCGCGAGTAGCGTAGCCTGTATGCATCCCCCGTCGATGGTTTTGAGGCGAAACCACCAAACCGCCACCAATGGTTTTGAGGCCAAACCACCAAACCGCTGCGAGTAGCGTAGCCCGTGCACATCCCCCGTCATGTCATCTTGCACATGTCGATGTCCCATGTAACAGAACCGCCCAATTTATAGGAAATTAAGTAAAGAAAACAACCACCGACACGATTGTTCTCCGTACTTAA
>DXKC01002538.1:0-10785 GCA_031170775.1 Cymbopogon citratus
ATGGCTGAGAGGATGCAAGATGAGAGGGGCACACCTACTTGTTAGCTTCTGAGGTTAGACCTATTTTGGACGTTCGATCGGCCGTCCAACATCTTTTCGATTGCCAACCATAGGAAGACCTCACATTTAGGTGGAGCCCAAGATTTCCACATTCGGCGCCATGGTTCAAAGGAAATTGCTCTGTTGAAAAAAACACGGTATGCTGATTTGAATTAAAAACTGTCCCAAAACATCTAATCTTGAGTTGTGCTGGTCCGCCTCTTGTGGTAGCACCATCTCATGAAGTACATCACATAATTTGAAATATTCGAATAACCCAATCATGGAGAGCCCACCTTTAATAAATGCTGGTCATTTCTGATTAGGAACTGCCATTGCTACTGTTCAACGTTTTTGGAGTCTGGGGGTCTGCTCCGACCACCTCTGGAGCAAAATCTTTGAGCGAGCAACCCATTAACCATTTATCACTCCACAACAGTGTAGAATTTCCATTTCCAATCTGGGACTCGACAGCAATCCTTAACAGGGCCACTGCATTGGTGTGTATGTAGAGATCAAGACCAGTCCATGGCCTACTAGGGTCAGTCTTGTTTAACCAGAGCCATCGTATCTGTAATGATCAGTTTATTATTTCTAGATTAAGGATCCCCAGCTCTCTCCCAAGTGCAGGTGTCGCTGCACTTTGTCCCAACCTACCACTTTACCCCTTGGCGTAATATGAGACACCACCAAAAAAAAAAAGATTGCAAGAAAAGAAGTAATTTGTATCTTGTAAATCTAGAAAAGTATTGCAAAGCAGGATCAATATATGCCTACTTCACCAAGAAAAAAGAAATTCTGTACACCCGCAAAAGCGTTGTGTCAGAATGCAGTTACAGTACCACTATTTCCTTGACTTTAGTCTCAATTTAATTGCTGTGTTTACAGAGTAAAAAGATTAATCATTACAATACAGCTTTGCTGGATTAACTAAACATGACTGAGGTCTGTACCTGATTTAGGATTGAATGACATCTGAGTGTGCTGGTCTGCATATGCAAATAACAAAGCTCTACCTGGATATCATGTGGGGGGTGGATTTGCATGTAACTGGTCTTTTGTTCTTGTCGAACAGTTTCCATTATTCTGTTAGTTCAATATCTTTTCTTTTCTTAATATTTTTGTTAACATGGTGGCGATCAGTTTTGACACTATTGGAACTTTTAAAGTCTTAGGTCTTTTGAGAGAACATTAACTATGTCATGACTCATGACAATGCTTTTATGGAAAGCTGATCTCATTTTTCATGCATTGTTTCCAAATTCAAATGAGAGATTTTCACATACACATGGTTAGTTCTATGATATATCAAATTAGATCAGATTTAGTTGCAATCAAATTAGATCAGACTTAATTGCAATATAGCCAATATATGTACTTAGCATCAGTATTGTGTTATGATTATGCAATGTTGAATGTGCACTGATGTTTTTACCCTGTGTTCTGATATAAAAAAGGAGATCAGAGCATAAAAATTGAGGCAACTTTCTTTTAGAGTACTACTGGTCTTTACTTAAAATATTCACATCTTCCATCTATTACAGGAAATTTCATTTCTGAAATTGTTCCATTTTATGCTATTCCAAGAATGGAGAACATGTCTTGCAGTTCCAATCCTGCAGATAACTCTCTTGGACAGAAGAAGAAGCTTTTTTGTGGGTAATCATTCTTTGAATGTAAATTTTCATTGTTGAAACACCATATTTGGCTCTGGCTTTTCCCAGGCCAGGTTTGCAGTATGTAATTATGTCTCCATGGCCCTGTTTATTTATACTTTTCACTGTGATGATCCAGGAAGCTATTGCAAAATTCACTCAACAGAATGGCGTGCAAATTGCATGGATTCAGATACTGGAATATGGCAGTGATGTTTCACAGGATACGTCTGCCATCTGATTTGAGCATGAAGAAGTAGGTGGCCTATTGAGGTTTCACATATCATGTAGCCATTCTGTCATGTTAGATTACTAACCATATCTTCATCTCTTTGAGTCCATCTGCAAATCCGATCCTGTCCACATGGAACACTGATATGGTGCTAATACATGGCGAATGCTAATTCGCTAGAAGTAGGAATGGAGGATTTCTTCTAACTAGGATGTGGATGAACTTCTAATTTGGCTCTATGCCATATAGTTGTCTGAAATCAGCAGATTACTATTATATTGTAAAAAGGATAAGAATTATTCATCCTTGGCTGAAGAGCTCACTGTCCACCATGCAAAATATTATGTACACTGCATCTCTGCCTTTGCATAGAATCCTTTTTCCTTTTTGATACACATGCTATATGTGCATTATTCACTCAATTGAACCCTTGTATTCTTTCAAGAAAAAAGGTTAGAATTTTTTGCTATGCCTATGAGCATGAATTTGCTAGTTTTGTACAGCGAATTGTGGGAGGCCTCTGGTGGATGGCAAAACATGGTAGCCTAAATTTGGATGCGTCCTAAACCTGTATGCGTGGCACATTTGGTTTGGGGTTATTGAAAGAAAATAGGAGTTTATAAATCTTCTGCCAGGAACAATTCAACTTTACAGAAAGGAAAGAATGCAGGATTCATAAAAAACTTATTTCAGTTTTTCGTCTCAAGGCCTGGTGTTCGAACACGACAACCTTGTAATTATGGAGCTTCCAACCATGATAGTGGAATCTCAGGTGAAGCGAGCGCTCTTCTATCCGGTACAAATCTCAGTATCCAGCAATGGCTCTCAGCGGAGCGAGAACTCCTCCCTTGATGATGGCGGCAGTGACAATCCAAGAGAGCGGTGTCGATCAATGCGGCTGAATGCAGCGAGGCAGGCAAGGGGACAGCCAAACGTCGATGAAGTATACGCGGTCATTGAAGAGTTCTGCGAGGGGACGCATCGTTCCCATTAGCACCTGGCGCCACACATACGCGTTGCACGGACCCTCGCCGGAGAAGCTCTTGCACAGCCGCCACAGCGCCGACACGGCGAACTCGGTTGCCATGTCGGACACGTGCTGCATCTTCTTGACCAGCACCGGCACGGCCAATGCGTGCGCGCACGCCTTCCCGCGGCCTTCCTCCGTCGTGCCCTTGTCGGCGTCGACCAGCAGCTCCACAATGCTGCTGAGGTCGGTCGCTGTTTGTAGGCGGTGACCAGCGCGGCCTTGGTGGCCTGCGGCGACGCGGGCTTCTGCCGGACCTTGATGAGCGCGTCGCATAGGTCTCGGAGACACGACGACGCGAGCACGATGGCGGCGTTGGCCTCCGAGACCGTTTCTCCGTGGGAGAGGCGTTCAGCGACACCGAGGGGAGGGGAAGAACACGAACAACGCGGGCAGGATCTCGTCGAGCGCGCCGCCGAACGCCGTCAACGACGCCAGCACCGACTGGCCGGTCAACGAGGCACGTACCGGTGGTTCTTTTTCTTTACCTTCGGCATGCTGGGGATTCTTTACCTTGGGCATCGCCGTGCCGTCGAGGCCCTTGGTGCCCATCATCCTCATGGGCTCCGCCTACCGCCGCGTCCTTGCGCTTCGTGCGGATCGACCACGGCCTCTCTGCCGTGCTCCGCGCCGCGACGCCATGAGGACGACTGTTTCGCTCAAACCCCCGCGAGTGACGCCGCTGCATTCCAGGGACGGCGAGGACGTCCGGGCGACGCTGCGATCACTAGAGAAGAGGGACAGCCGTACCGCCGAACCACCACCCCCGCCTCTCCCTCTCCTCCTCCTCCCCGGCCGCCGCCCTCCGGCTGGCGGTGGCGGCGGCCAGCTGCGGCGCGCGCCCAACAAGGCTAATTAAAGAGTCGCAGCATTCTCCACCTCCTCCCTCCTTTCCTCACGACGATGTTTGCATTTTCCGGCGACAATGACGGACGGCGGCGGGTGAGATGACCCTCCCTCCGGCGCACCGGATCCGGCCTCTCCAGGCCGTCGGACGCGCGCGGACGCGTCTCTGCCGGCGCGCTTCTGGCAGTCGGGCGGAGGCGCCTCTGGCCGACAGTTTGGTCGAGGCGGCTGGTGCGCAGCGTCCTCGGCGCGCAGCCGAGCGCTGGCGAGGTGAGCACAGCGCGGTCAAGGCGGTCGGCTGGCCGTGGACCTCCTCCGTGCCGTTGCTTGCAGATATCGGAACGCCACGCAGGCTTGCGGATATCGGAACACGCCGGGGAGCCCATTGCCGTGGTGGCCTTGCAGATGTCGACTGCTCACGTGCGGGATTGGAAAGCCGGCGGCGAGTCGCAACCTTTGTCATCTCTCGTCTTGAAGGTGTTGTCGGAATCTCCGTTCCGTGTGATATACGTATGCTTGCTCGTCGATCGATCTTGTGCCGTAAGGCAATCCTTGCGCGCTGCTCCCTCCAACGATGGTGGCGTCCGTAGTTGTCACTCTCCTTCTTGAAGGCATCGTTGTTGTCTGTTCGCCCATCCACTCACCCCCTTCGTTCGCTCATTTCTTGAGTATATGCGACACTCTTGTCATGGCTCGGTGGGTATCCGGCTTTCGCGCC
This sequence comes from Cymbopogon citratus, assembly GCA_031170775.1. Taxonomy (NCBI): domain Eukaryota; kingdom Viridiplantae; phylum Streptophyta; class Magnoliopsida; order Poales; family Poaceae; genus Cymbopogon; species Cymbopogon citratus. The sequence continues at coordinate 4,518 of DXKC01002538.1, forward strand.
TCTGCTCAGCCGGCAGCCTTCTATTGGTTGTGTCATCATTTTTTTAGATTACACTGTACAACGCAGACTCTCAATACGCACGCACACTCACCCCTATGAACACACGTACGCAACCTTACCCGTATGAGCACCTCCGAAGGACTAGGCTGACAGATCTTGAAGTTCACGAAGTCACCACAGACGTCTCGCTATCGACGGGGACCAGGTGTTCATTGGATTACAGTACATATAGAGCCCGGCCGGATGTGCTGTGAAAGGTGAGGGCGTCATCTCTGGTGTGCCCTGGTTGGAGTGTTTCTCACCACCTTTATCCATTATATTGTGCTCCGTCACAGAGAATGGCTTTGGATCGACATAGCTATACGAGGGGTGATATGGTTGCACAATAATAGTGGTGCATCAGCGAGTATGTTATGTTGTTCGGCGGTGGCATTCTCCGGTGATTGGTGCATGGTTGTCTTACGGGTGCGCCTTGCTTGTGGCCTATGCTAAGTTGCTCCTACTTCCCATTTCATCCGTTCATCTTTTCTTCTTGCATGGCAATGGACATGGCTGGTATGACGAGTTCGACTTATCATGGTCTGGTGAGTATCCGCCTTCGGCGCCTCTACTCCATCGGTAGTCTCCTATTGGTGGTGTCATCAAATCTTATGTTCACTACTAATTTCTAACCCTTGCGCAACGATGAAAAATCATTGCAATATGCCCAATTCGGTTGCAAAAGCTAGATGTTGCAACCAAATCGCATTCGTTGCCAATGGTTGCAAAAGGTCTTGTTGCAATAAGTTATTGCAACCGTTGCTAGTTTGGCGCTGCAAGTGTAGGGTTTCTTGCAACCATAGATGTTCGTTGGCAGACATTCATGATCGTGGCAATATATAAGCACTTGCCACACTTATCTTTGTGGCAAGAAATGGTACATGCAACGATCAACGTCGTAGCAATAGAGACACTTGCCACAAATAATGTTGTTGCAATAGTCTGTGTTGCCACGCTAGAATTTTGTTGCCTAAAGTGTTATTGCCACGACCTCCATGCCGTGGCAAGTAAACCATTTGCCACGTAATTGTAATCATTGCGAGAGACCATATACTTGTTGCCACGGTCATTTTGTTCGTGGCCATAGTATCTTTTGCCACGTGGTTGTTTTCATTGCAAGAGACCATATGTTATTGCCATGGTCATTGCGGTGTGGCAAAAGTATCACTTGCCACGTAATTTTGTTCATTGCGAGAGTTATGTTATTGCCATGGTAGTCATGTTGTGGCAAAAGTGCCATTGCCACGCAAATAAGTTTGTTGCCATATAATCCTTTTGCCATGCATAGCAACTCGTTAGGATAGATTGTATTGCAACGCTAGTCGCATTTGAATTATCTTCATTGCAAAAAAAGAATAAAACCATATATAAAGCAATTACACTCAAGTATTTTAATTATAACCAATCATTCAATAGGTTGACAAAACATTGAAATAGTAGCTAAAATCATAAACGAGTGTACATCTCACTCATCATTTCACAACTTTCTAAAACTTCCTAGCATCTATGCAGCACCTCCAGCTTTCTCTAGCAGCAACATGTCATCACCTCAGCTATGTCTTTGTTTGATTATGAGCACCCACTCAAATCTTGTCCACCTACTGATCAAAGGAACAAGGCGTAAAGATACTTAGAGCATGGTCGTAATTAATAAGCAAAAGAAGAATTAATCAAAACTATAGGGAGTGCTATCAATTTAACTAAGCAGAAGTAGAACTAAAAATCAAGAAAAAAAAATACATACAACCATTTTGCTATCAAAGTAGCTTAATTTTTAAGCTAGCAGCAGTACAGTTACTTAAAGAAATCATAACTAGAGTTCTAGACAACGAAAAATTATAATCTTTAAAAGTATGGAAAGTCAATGAAATTCTCTACATATTTCTAGTTATTTGTAAAGGCAGATTCTGTAGTTACCAAGGTCGAAAATCAAAAAAGGCCCACTGCTGTACAGCGCAAGGTCAAAACCTGACAGGCTACATGTAAAATTCATAACTCCACATTCTCTAGGGATAAAATCATGAACTTTCATGATGAAAAACATCTCTGAACCCTCTACAACTTTGATATTATCAAGTATCATAGAAAATTTAATTTACTACATGGAATAATTCACCCAATCAGTACCGCACAACCTGTAGTTTTCCAGCACGTATGATAAATGTATTTCCTACACTTCCTAGTTCTACATGGAAGGTCACATTTGATAAACTTTCAGCAATCAATGCAGGAGTGCATGACTCTAGGAATGGTGAATGGAATTAACTCAACTATTATTTATATATTTATATTTGGTGTACATGCAACCTTTCTAGCATTAGACATGTCTAATAAGTTGCAGAGACATCAAAGATAAATGCACATCAATATCAAAATAAATGGCAGATTTGTGCACTTTGTATTAAAGAACAGGACAAAACAAGAATTACACCCAAATCATATATATTCTCATGGCATGGTAATTTAGTGTAGGTTTGTCCAGAAAAGAGTCATGATAAAATGAGCACAGTTTAGTTTCCAATCAGCTCATAACATATTGTAGTGTTACCTTCTTTTTAGAATTTCTTCTATTCATCAGCTGTTGTGGAGTGATGAATTTCCTCTGTGCTGCCATATTTTCAGGGTTATCTTTGAAAAGATTTTTGCTAACATTAGTAGCAGATCTAGTGGTGCGAGTAGTAGATGGTGCTGCATCTCTTTGTATAGTCACAACACTTCCTGGTTGAGTCTACAAACATTGAATTGTTCAATCAGTTTTAGCTAGAGTTTAAGGTAAATAGCTCAAGATTAATTGGAACATAGTGCAGCAATGGGATTACCTGTTGTAACGGATCTTCATTCTCATCATTTGCATGTTCACCAGTCTCATCGTCCTGTTGTGTGGTTGGTCCAATTTGTGTGTAGTCATTATTTTGCATTGTACTCTACACATGCAATTATTGAGGTAAAAGATTAGGCATCAAAATAATGAGATTATTAAAATGGCTTAGGATAAAAAAGTATTATGAAATATTACCAGATTCATAGTTCCATCTTTGTACTGCACTAGCATATTATGAAATTCTTGCTTCATTTCGTTCTTAGCATTTTGCAGATCCTCTTGCATCTGTCTCCTAATTTCTTCTTGCTCCCTTTCCCTTTCCACAGCTTGGTGTGCAAGCTGTTCTTTCAGCTTCTCAATCTCTACTTCATAAGCAATTCTCTTCTCCTTGGCTGCAGCTTCAGCACGTGCATGCACTTCAAGGTTCTCTTTCATAAGATCTCTGCGAGTTCGATACTTAGCCATGTATCCATGCCCATGTACCTTGGATGATTTTATCTGTGTGGTTTCTTTGTAGCATGACTGGAAAATCATGTTCTCCTCAGCGGCCGAAAGAACTTGTCTATCAGGTTCCGACTCAATCTCAGCCATTTTCATTGTTGCGTTTTCCTAAATCAAATAATAGAATTCGTTAGAGAGTTGCATTGCTTGACACAACCAGTAGGTATGAAAAAAATTTGATGAAAGATTTACTCACATATACTTGAAATGACGCAGAATTTGACCATTTGCCATGTTTTGTGTGAGTGGCCTTCCAAAGAATATGATCACTTGGCTCTTCACCAGTTTCTTTGTCTCTCTATAGGATGCCAAAATATAATTCAACACACAAGTATTGCATCATACAATAGAAGGACTAGATTAGTGGACGTAATGATTACCATCTCAAAGCTACGCTGGGAGAAGCTCATTGAACCCGACACATGCTGGGTTTTTTGCTGCTGACGGTTGGAGGAGTTCTGGGAGCTAACCTTCTGCAAAATAAAAACAAGTGGTATGTAACAATGCAATGTTGGTTGATAAAGTTTGTTTGACAAAGTAGATTGTTACTCGTACTGACCTTGAATTCATCGGTTCCAAAATACAACACCAGGTAGTGCCACTCAAAAAGGTCTATTTCTTCAGGTTTATTTTGGATTCTCTCACCATAATTATTATAAAGCTTGTATGTGGCACTCAGAGCTGCTCGCCATCCTCTGTATCGCTCACTAGCAATTTTCCATATTATCTCTTTTCTTTCATCCTCAGTGGCAATGTTGACGAAGTTCCACGTGAGCTGTTTCCAATTAAAAAAACAATCAAATTGTTTACCATAATTAATTTATATGTCACAAGAGTATGAAAAACATAGTACGCAACATATACCAGTATCTCTTCTGCAATTTCTTCTTTGACATCTTCATTTATACCCTTCCAACTGTTTACTCCAATTAGTGGGGCCCAATTCCTTGTAGACAGTACAACCTCATCGATAAATGCACGGGTGTTCGGTCCAATTGGACCTCCACGACTTCCAAATTCGATTGGGAGTTTTTGAGTGCGTTCCTTAACTCTCTTAGCAGTTACTGCTAATCCTTTAACAACGCCACGACCTCTTTTCTTGCTTTGATTGGAGCCATCTCCTTGCAAAAAAAAAAGACAATAACAAACTTGAGTTGTTCTAGTTCTCAATTAAGATATGTGAACCCATTATTAAAAGTGTATGAATGATCACAAACCATTTCGCTCTTCCCTTTTCTTCCTTGCATGGCTTGGCCTATTTGAGGGTGGTGTCGCATTGCTTCCATTACTTTCGTCATCTTCAAATATAATGCCACCACTGTCACGTTGCTCGACAAATGCCACTGCACACAAAGTTAAAAGCTTTAGTTGCAAAAAATTAGTAGTAACATAATAAATTGGTTCAGAAAGGAAATTAATTACTAATTTGTGGAATGTCCCCTTTCAGCTTTAAATATTCCTTGTAAGTCGTTTTTGTTGCAATCCTAGAACCAGCCTTCAAATCTGTTGGTCACCAAAAACATGTTAGATGAGGTGTAGTTTATATTAATGTGCTAGAATTCTAAACAATACGATTACATATGCAGAAACATAGATGGTATACTTTTGTATTTGTCCTTTGGCTGCTTCTTTAGCCACTCCATGTATGCATCAATGGGCTCATCCATAAAAGGATGCTCATCTTCTTCCTGTTGCTGCTGCCTTGGTCGCTTGAGGGGTGTTTTGCTCACTTGCTGTGTTGTTTCTTCCTCCTGTGACGGTGTCCGAATTGGCTGCTACTCGCGGCGGGCTCGCCCTCTCTCGGACTCCGCGGAGCTCGAAGGCGGACAGAGCTGCTTGAGGGCGCGCGGCCGCGGAGCTCGCGAGCGCGGGAGGAAGAGTGCAGCTCGACTGCTGGCGGAGGCGGCCCCCTTCTCCCTCTCTGGCAGTGCGACAGAGAGTCAGAGAGCTCGTAGTCGCTCGCGGCATCATGCCGGAGAAAGGAAGCGGGCCTCCGTCTGTTCCGCAGTCTTCACACAAATTTTTTTAAATTTGGAATCCTCAATTTAAAATTTAAACAAAAAAGTTGGAATGAAATAAATACATTTTTTTAAAAAAATCAATACGGTTGGAATGTTCAATTTAAAAAGTTGACAAAAATAAAATAAAAATTTTGAGGTAATAGGCGAGCCAAAAAACCAAGACCAAGGAGATCCAACACCACACATTTTGTGTTTGGAATAGCATACGTACGAAAGAAGTTGAATGTAATTCCATCCTTTCAGCTTTTAAGCTACGCTTCAATGTCTCCAAATAGCGAGGTGGTACTCATGCATGTACCAACATTTGGCAACAGCCATTCGACTCAATCTCATTGCGCCAAATTACCTGGCAACCAGTCTCCAAAGCCCAGCCCAAAACTCACTAATAACCTAGCGGCCGGCGGCCGCACGTCACCCTCCACGAGCCGCCCCGTGCCGTCCCTGTGGACGTCATCGTTCAATCTACGTCTGAGACGTGGTCGCGGCCTCTTTCTGTAGCCGCGCCGCCGCCGTTCCCTGCAACCACGGTGCCCTTCCCTGCCGCCACGCCGCAGGCAGTGGCATCCCAGCCGGCCGTTCAACTCCGTACAGGTGCCCTAGCGTGGCACTGCACGCCCTCCATCATCAACCAGAAGAGACGTTCAGAGCCTAGCCAGCCCTCATCCATCAGCAAGAGAGGATCAACACGTACGTATGCGTGCATTATTATTGCAAATAGTGGAATCCTGCCTAGGCGCTTGTAGGCTGCAAGACAAATTTAATCAAACTTCCCTGCATACTTCATGTATTCAAGTGCACTAGGTTTGGTAAATCTAAACAAATAAATCGATGAATCACCTTCTCTTCGGCTTCAAGTCAGTACGAGCCTAAATTGGTTTGTGCATGT
>DXKC01002544.1:0-13855 GCA_031170775.1 Cymbopogon citratus
GAATTTATTGTAAAGGAGAGAATCTTGATGAACAGGTCTTGTAGAGGTTGAATATAGAGGTCTATGAAATCTGCCATACCTCGATGCCACTCAGGTAAATGGTATCTTTCACCCTTGTATGGAGCTAGGTAACCTGGATGATTAGGATAGCCTGCATCCACAACATACCACTTGCCTGCAGATAAGGAATAATAGCATTAGAATTCGAGCTATAAATTGACCATGTAGAGTGTATGCTATTTTTTTTACCTTCTGGAGGATTCAGGAAGACTTGTCCATCCACATCCATTGCATGGTACAACACACTAGTGTCATGAAAAGCCCCTGGTTGGCCTGCAGACACATATGTGAATCGCATATCAAAATCACAAATGGCAAGCACATTTTGAGTAGGAACTCCAGTCGTACCAATGTATCTAACTTGTTCCTCAGGAGAAAGAGACATTCAAATATGAGTTCCATCTAGTGCTCCTATGCAATTCTTAAAATGAGGCCATGCTCTTTTCTCCTTTCTAATTCTTTTGTGAACTGTCCTAAAATTAGGATCAATTGGTCTCAAATAATCTTTAGCCATTGCAACCACACATTTAAGAACTTCATGAAATTTCCTATTAATAGTTTCACCAGAATGCTTGAACATATTCTGCCCTCTTCTATTTGACTCACAACCACCACATATGAATAGAAATATTGCTAGTGATTCATAAGTATTTATGAATTTGGAGGGTTTCAAACCATATCTAGTAACCAGCTTATTATGAAGATCGATAAAGATGTACTGGTTCATCTGAAGCATTGTGTGGCATTCTCCTGAGTGTTTAGGGTCTCAGTCACCATCCCATCCCACTCAACTGTGATGTCCTTGGTGGTGCCTTGTCCATATAAATCATCACATAAGCTTCTGCAAGTTTAGCACCACCTTGAATGAGAGAAAAAATGTTCATCATCATCACTAGAGTCATCACTTTCATTTGAAGACATCTGTGAAACATAGAGAGGAATTAAAAAAGGTAAACCATTTGACAAGCTGATGGACAAACAAACGCATTGGAAACAAGCAAATTGAAATAATACATCTGAGTTCATACATAGGACATACAATAATTATTACAAGTCTTAAAAAAGCATTGCAAACAAATCAGGGTAGAAAAGGATACAAGAGACAATCCACTCAAACCACTCCTACTTTGCATGCATATCATTATAATTTCTTCTAAGCCAATTCAACTTAACATCATCAGTAGGAAAGGTCATGAACATTTCCCTTTTCTCTCTCTTGACAAACAATTCTATGGCAATGTAGTGTCATCGGTTCCATACGCATCACCACAATCCTTGACTGCCTTCATCACTTCGTCAATAGTGAATTTTCCTTCTTTCTTGGAAGCATATACATTTGCTGTACTAGCCATACTAGTGACTGCTTCCTGAATGAGGACTGCATTGGCTGTCTTAGCCTTCTTGTCTAAACCTTGGACAGGCCTTGCCGGTCTCTTGCCACTAGTAGGGGAAGGGGTAACATGCTCATCTTCCTCCTCTTCTTGTGTCGCACCTAGTGTAGCTATATCTTCATCCACAGGAACTATTTCATCCATGGTCTTGAAATCTTCCTCGTCTTTCTATTTGCCTCGTCGTTAGCTTTTTCCATGCCTTGAAATCTTCCTTCAATTTGTCACACTTGTTCTTGATTTGGTTCTTGGTCAACACAAAACATGTTTGATCTTTGAATCCTTTCTCCACTTCAGCATAACCCATTGAATTCAAGAATGTATTTGGTCGGTTTCCTTTCTCAACTTGCTCAGCCATCAAACCACAAAGGATCCGAGTATTGTCTATGTTCCAATCAATTTCCAACATCTATAACAACTCAACACAACAATTCAGGACATGCACAGATATAACTAACATGAACTACACAACAACAAATCCATCCCCTAAAATTCGACTAGTACAGGGAAACATGTTGCCCCAATCATGAACTTTGTTCTTCAAACACACAACAAAGAGATGGGGATGGCATACCTTGCAAGGATGGGGAGCTTGCTGGTGATGGCTGGGGGCCTCCACGTCACCCTTCTCCTCCTAGTTCGCCGACGGATGGAGAGCTTGCTCGAGACGCCCTTCTTCCCTTCTTCTCCTCTCTAGGATTAGGGTTAGGGGATTGAGGATACCTGCTGCTCCTAAACCCTCAACTGAAGGGGCCGCCGATGAGGAACAGGGAAGACAAGTGAGGGGGGTGATGGAGCAGCGCCGCCTGACGAGTTCTTGGCCAGGAAGGGGTCACCGACGAGCAGACGAGCCGAGCGCGGCTCCTTCTCTGTCACATGGAAGAAAGACACGAGGGGGGAGAAACAGACGCGGGACTGGATAGAAATTGGGGGAGGGGACCAACAGGTGAGGTCAGGAGGAGGGGTAGAACATAACAAAAAAATGATTCGCTTGTGTAACCAATGGAAATTGCTGTAATTTTATCCGAACTCTATGTCTACTTCTATTTTGGCCCATTTCGGAGTGGCAGGAGAGATCCTCCAAAAAATTGTAATAGAGCTCCAAAAACTCCATGGAGTTGGGCTGCTCCACTGATTTCTGGAGTTGGGGGTGTTTGGCTAGCTCTACGTGACTCTGGCTTGGAGTTCGGCTCTTGAGCCATGCCAAACATGCCCTTAGTTCCCTGCCTTAGAGCTAATCCCCTCTTTCCATTTGTTGTTCGGTTGGACCCCTCCTTCTATTTGTTGTTCCTCGTTGGTCAGGCAACAATACAAAATTTGGCTGAACTAGATAGAAACTGTGTGGGTTGTTTTTGTGGTTTTAATATGAGTGTCATTATTTTCACATGTCTAAATAATTTATTCTCAATAAAACACCATATGGCTTTGAATTGGAATCAACAACACAATTTTCTCCCTACAATCATCAGATCAATAGATGATATACGATAACTTACATATGAGTTCAAATAGCATATATGAATCTTATTCATATAGGCAAATACTATAATGCATGCTTGAAGCAACTGTAGTTGCGTTGATTATTGGTGGGGCACACGAACCATGGGATTCAAAACCAAGTCATTCTTATTTCAAATAGTGAGGCCTATGTCCTCAGTCATGTCCAGCTCACTTGGGTTGAGCCCGTCTTCGAGCTTGCAGTCAAAGTGGAAGAGCAGGGCTGCCAGTGCGAGTTCTATATTCGACTGCGCAAACACCATTCCAGGGCATATTCTTCTATGAGCACCAAATGGTATGTACTCAAAATCCATGCCCTTGAAGTCGATCGTGCCAAACTCAAATCGCTCTGGCTTAAACTCTTTAGCATCGTTCCACTTTGGATTCCTACCTATTGCCCATGCATTCACGAATATTGTGGTGCCCTTTGGCGTATCAAACCCTAGGATTTTGCATGACTCTCTTGCCTCCCTTGGAAGAAGCAATGGCGCCGCTGGATGTAACCTCAATGTTTCCTTGATGGTGAGCTTCAAGTATTTTATCTGTACCAAGTCATCTTCAGTCACTTTGGGCTTACCATTAAGAGTTTCACGTAGCTCGGCTTGCGCTTTCTTCATCACATATGGGTTCCTCATAAGCTCTGCCATGGCCCACTGCAGTGTAGTTGCTGATGTCTCGTTTCCAACACTGAACAAGTCCCATATAAAAAATTTCATGAACATGCATGATAAACAAAATGGAAACAAACATGATAAACTCTTGTTATATATGTATATGCAATTACAAGGATAACGGCTTTGATCATTCCCATTGTGAGAGGCATGTCGTGGCCGCCTTTCTTTTGTATCCTCAAGAGCACATCCACTAGGTCCTCATCTTCCTCCTAGGGTGGCATTCGCTGCCACCCTTGGGCTCTCCTTTCCTCATGTTGCTTGATGGCACACTCCATGAGCTCAAAGTTCTTCTGGTGATTCGCATGTGCTTGCCGTGTCGTTCTGCAGAGGAAGTGCATGAATAGAGAAGATGGGAATAGGTCACCTAGGTTAAACCCAGAGACAAGCTTGAGACCCTCCTCGAGTGACGCCAAGAACCCATCCCACCTGCTGAACTTGTCCCCTATCATGGCACGCACGGTCGAATCCACGACGACCATGGCAATGCAGTGGCTGACGTTGATGGGCTTTCGCGGTGGGGTGGAGGCAACTGTGGTGATGAGCCGATCCACCTCGTCCTCCCGAAAATGGCGGAATGACTGGACACCGCGGGCGCTGAGCAGCTCTAGGATGCGGATCTTCCGAAGCTGGTGCCAGTGATTGCTGTATGGGGTGAACACTGTTGGATTAATTGGGCCAAAGCCCATGTTTAGTCTAGCAATTAATCAATAGAACTCCTTGGCCCACAATTAGTGTTAAGTGAGAGTGTCATTAGTACCACATGGCTCACTCACTGAGAAGGAGCTCAACTTAAATGGGAAGTTGGTTACTCCTTCCATGTGCAAGGAGAGGGGAAAGGGACGGACCACGCGCGCGCTGCCGCCACCGCCGTGCCGTGCCGTGGCGAGCCGAGCCAAGCCCGTACCCAGGGCCGGGGCCTCGGCCTCAGCCTCGGTCGCGATGTGATGTGATGTGTGTGCTGCGTTTTGTCATGCAGCGCAACGGTCAGGAGTGGCACAGCAGTAAAATGGCTTAGTGTATAAGGGCAAATGGGTAATCCACCACTTGCACCTACGGTGCCCTAGGGCAAATGTGAAAGACCAAAATGCCCCTGCGCTGCTGCCCTATATATAGGCCCGCCCCCTACTGGATGGATAACCAGAAGCCCATCTCCTAACCCTAGACGCCACTGCTCTTGAGCTGAGTTGCATCTTGCCATCTCCGACCCGTCTACTTGCGCGCACAAGGTGTTCGGGTGAGCAGGCCTCCGAAGCTCCGTCCGTCAGCATACCTGCATGGGCAGGCAGGCGATACAGTTTTTGGGGAGCGCATCCGCGCGACTGCTCCGTCTGAGTTCGTCTTCGTCGACATGGCTGCTGGTACCTGCTCCGCTTCTGCCGCCGCCGCTGAAGCTGCTGTTGCTTGAGGTGGAGGTGGAGCCACCGGATCTGGTGCGGCGAGCAACAGTGGTTCCCATGGATCCATCCAAGGGTATAAACTGAATCCATCTCTAGTACTACTTGCGATATGTACTATTATGTTTGTTCTAGGAGTTGCTATAGTTTTTGGTAGCAGTGTCCCTTGTGCGATGTTAGGAGTTGCTATACTATTCGGTAGCAGTCTCCCTTGTGCGATTCATATGTCATTCTTGCTATTATGTTTAATGTCAAATTTATGGGTTAAAGCATGCCGTAAAATGACCAAATACTTAACAATCCAAAAACTCTATAGGTCTTTTTCATCGGCTAGCTTTGCTGCGTCACTGAAACCCAGTACTCTGAAGGATGGGGGTGCCAACTACAAGATCTGGCGCTCCAGATCCATGTTGTGGTTTACCGGTATGCGCTGTGAGCACGCGATCAAGGGAAAGTGCACTGAACCGCCTCTTTCTCCTGAGGAAGAGAGCAAGTTTAGTGACACACATAACTTGCTCAAAGTGGCTCTGATCAGCATCATAGATGAGGGTATGCAGCCACCGTACATGGATATGCCTACGGGCAAGGATATGTGGGATGCACTTGAGGCCAAGTTCGGGGTTCCTGACGCTGGCAGTGAGACGTACCTCATGGAGCAGTTCTATGACTTTAAGATGGTCGATGACCGGTCTGTAGTCGAACAAGCTCATGAGATACAGATGCTAGCCAAGGAGCTTGAGAACAACAGGTGTGTGCTGCCCAACAAGTTTGTAGCCGGCGGTATCATCGCTAAGCTGCCACCTACTTGGAGGGACTTTGCCACTTCTCTAAAGCACAGGAGGCAGGACTTTAGTGTGACTGACCTCATTGCTTCTCTAAGTGTTGAAGAGAATGCGAGGGCAAAGGACACCCGTGGCAAGAAGGTGCCTGAGGAGAGAGGTTCTAGCCCCAATCTGGTGCAGAAGAAAAACTCCTATGCTGCCCGCAGAAAGAAGAAGAACAAGAACTCTCACTCTCAGGCTGTCAAGCCTCAGCCCGTGGCTTTCAAGAAGAAGAGCAAAGAAAGGAGTGGTGACTGCTTTATGTGCGGTGCTTCTAACCATTGGGCAAAAGAGTGCCCAGACCGCAAGGATAAGCAGAAGAAGACTGCCAACATGGTTGTTAATGAAGCTGGAGGATCTGGGTATGGTAATTATTACCAACGATTTTTTCAGCTTGTCTCTCGCCTAAATTGTGGGTAGACACCAGGGCTAATATTCATGTATGTGCGGACCGCTCTTTGTTTTCTTTGTACCAGGAAGAACGAGGTTCCTCCTTGATGATGGGGAACGAGACGCATGTGGCTGTTCATGGTGTTGGTACGGTCGATCTAAAGTTTACTTCGGGAAAGATCGTGCGGCTGAAGAACGTGCAGCATGTCCCTTCCATAAAGAAGAAACTTGTCAGCGGGTCTTTACTGTGTAGGGATGGCTTTAAACTTGCTTTTGAGTCCAATAAGTGTGTTGTGTCTAAGTATGGAACATTTGTTGGTAAGGGCTATAAGAGCGAAGGCTTGTTCCGCTTTTCTTTGATGGATTCTTGTACTAAAATTGTGAACCATGTGAGACATGATGATGATTGTAATATGTGGCATTCGCGGCTTTGTCACATTAATGTTGGTTGTATGATGCGCTTAGCAAAAATGAGTTTAATCCCTAAATTTGATTTAGTCAAAAATTCTAAGTGCTATGCATGTGTGCAGTCAAAACAACCTCGCAAGCCCCACAAGGCTGTGAAAGAGGCAAGGGACACGACACCACTAGACCTCATTCATTCTGATCTTTGCAAGATGAATAGAGTAATGACCAAAGGCGGCAAGAAATATTTCATGACTTTTATTGATGATAGCACTAGATTTTGCTACGTGTACTTATTAAAAACTAAGGATGCAGCATTGCACTATTTTAAAATCTATAAAGCCGAGGTTGAGAACCAACTTGAGAAGAAAATCAAACGTTTGCGGTCTGATCATGGGGGAGAATATTTCTCTAACGAATTTACTCAATTCTATGAGGAACATGGTATTATACACGAGAGGACGCCTCCATATTCCCCCCCAATCCAATGGGATTGCTGAAAGAAAGAACCGCACGTTGACTGATTTGTTTAACGCCATGTTGGACACTGCGGGACTTTCCAAGGAATGGTGGGGTGAGGCTTTATTGACTGCGAGTCATGTCCTAAATAGAGTTCCTACAAAGAATAAAGAGAAAACACCATTCGAGGAATGGGAAAAGAAAAAGTTGACTCTCTCATACTTGCGCACTTGGGGATGCTTGGCCAAAGTGAATGTGCCAATCATCAAGAAGTGCAAGCTTGGACCAAAGACTGTGGATTGCATCCTTCTCGGTTATGCACCTAATAGTGTGGGCTATAGATTTTTAATTATAGAATCTGGTGTGCCTGACATGAGAGTCGACACAATAATGGAATCCAGAGATGATACATTCTTTGAAAATGAGTTCCCTATGAAAAGGGTTGTACCTAGCATATCTAGTCAGGAACCTCCTGATGCTCCTGACACTTTTGTGCCAGTGGATCACATAGAACAAACAACTATTGAAAATCCTAACAAGGATAATAATGAAGTCTCTCAAAAGAGCAAGAGGCCTAGGATTGCCAAATCCTTTGGTGATGACTTCACTATATACCTTGTGGATGATACTCCAACGACCATTGAAGAGGCATATTCCTCTCCCAACGCTGACTATTAGAAAGAAGCGGTGCGGAGTGAGATGGACTCAATTATATCTAATGGAACTTGGGAAGTGGTTGATCGTCCTTACGGGTGTAAACCTGTTGGATGTATATGGGTGTTCAAAAAGAAGCTTAGGCCTGACGGTACTATTGAAAAGTACAAGGCAAGGCTTGTGGCCAAGGGTTATACCTAGAAAGAAGGCGAGGACTTCTTTGATACCTATTCACCAGTGGCCCGATTGACTACAATTCGAGTACTACTTGCCTTGGCTGCGTCTCATGGTCTTCTTGTTCATTAGATGGGTGTTAAGACGGCTTTCCTAAATGGAGAGTTAGATGAAGAGATCTATATGGATCAGCCTGAAGGGTTTGTAGTAGAAGGTCAAGAAGGAAAGGTGTGTAAATTATTGAAGTCTTTATATGGCCTAAAGCAAGCACCTAAGCAATGGCATAAGAAGTTTGAAAAGACTATGACGTCTGCTGGCTTTGTTGCGAACGAAGCTGACAAATGTGTCTACTACCGCTATGGTGGGGGAGAAGGAGTGATCCTGTGCCTATGTATGGATGACATCCTGATATTTGGCACAAACCTCAATGTGATTGAGGAAGTGAAGAATTTTTTTGTCCAACAACTTCGACATGAAGGATTTGGGAGTGGCTGATGTAATTCTAAACATTAAGCTACTGAAAGGAGAAAATGGTGGGGTTACCCTTGTGTAGTCCCACTATGTGGAAAAGGTTCTAAGTCTCTTCGGGTACAGTGACTGCAAGCCTGCCCCCACTCCTTATGATCCAAGCCTAGTTCTGAGAAAGAACAAAAGGATAATGAGGGATCAATTGAGATACTCCCAAATAATTGGCTCGCTAATGTACTTAGCTAGTGCTACAAGACCTGACTTCTCGTTTGCTGTGAGCAAGCTGAGTTGGTATGTATCAAACCCGGGAGATGATCATTGGCAGGTTCTTGAGAGAGTAATGCGCTATCTAAAGGCAACTGCAAGCTATGGAATTCACTACGTTGGGCACCCAAGGGTACTAGAGGGCTATAGTGATGCAAATTGGATATCGGATGCTGATGAGTTAAAAGCCACAAGTGGGTATGCGTTCACACTTGGAGGTGGTGCTGTTTCTTGGAAGTCTTGCAAGCAGACCATCATAACGAGGTCTACCATGGAAGCAGAACTAGCAGCTCTTGATACTGCCACTATTGAGGCTGAATGGCTTCATGATCTCCTGATGGACTTGCCAGTGGTTGAAAAATCTATACCAGCAATCTCCATGAACTGTGACAACCAGACTGTGATAGTCAAGGTGAGCAGTTCTAAGGATAATCTGAACACCACAAGGCATGTAAAGCGGCGTTTGAAATCTGTTAGGAAAATGAGAAACTTCGGAGTGATAGCGTTGGACTATGTCCATACGTCTAAAAATATGGTAGATCAATTCACAAAGGGGCTGTCATGAAATGTGATAGACAGTGCATCTGTTGAGATGGGACTGAGACCCACATAAGGTCTACCGTAGCGGTAACCTGCTCTATGTGATTGGAGATCCCGTGAATTAGAGTGGTGAAACAAGCTATTGGGTGGACTGAGGGAAGAGACCCTTCACAAGGTTCCTCTCTTTGATCAATGCACTTCTCTTCCATGGCTGTATGGCAGGATGGTGTATACACCTTAATGTGATCCGAGTGGCTTATTCTCTTAAGCAAAGATGTTATCCTTAAGGACATCTGATGAGGAACACAGCTATACAAGTTGGACTGCTAGTCACAGTCTATGAGATTTGGGTGATCTCTAGATACTCATAAAAAGGCATGGAGTTTGACTTATATGCTCCAACCGAGGGGATGCTTTAGGCAGCCTAGTATCAGTTAAAGAATTGGGCGAAACTCTTGTCGCACAAAACTGA
This sequence comes from Cymbopogon citratus, assembly GCA_031170775.1. Taxonomy (NCBI): domain Eukaryota; kingdom Viridiplantae; phylum Streptophyta; class Magnoliopsida; order Poales; family Poaceae; genus Cymbopogon; species Cymbopogon citratus. The sequence continues at coordinate 9,661 of DXKC01002544.1, forward strand.
CAATTTAAGGCATAGTCTATTGTTCAGTTGTGACTGAGTGGAACCCCGTTTCTAGATGGATGTTCAACTTAACAGTCTTCATCGAAACGCTGGTATATTAAACGACTCAAGAACTGAGAGCATCGATTATGTGCCCTAGGAGTTTGGTGGGGATTGTTGGATTAATTGGGCCAAAGCCCATGTTTAGTCTAGCAATTAATCAATAGAACTCCTTGGCCCACAATTAGTGTTAAGTGGGAGTGGCATTAGTACCACATGGCTCACTCACTGAGAAGGAGGTCAACTTAAATAGAAAGTTGGTTACTCCTTCTATGTGCAAGGAGAGGGGGAAAGGGGCAGACCACGCGCGCGCGCCGCCGCCGCCGCCGTGCCGAGCCGAGCCGAGCCGCGCCCGACCAAAATGCCCCTGCGCTGCTGCCCTATATATAGGCCCGCCCCCCTGCTGGATGGATAACCAGAAGCCCATCTCCTAACCCTAGCCGCCACTGCTCTTGAGCTGAGTTGCATCTTGCCATCTCCGACTCGTCTCCTTGCGCGCACAAGGTGTTCGGGTGAGCAGGCCTCCGAAGCTCCGTCCGTCAGCGTACCTGCACGGGTAGGCGGGTGATACAGTTCTTGGGGAGCGCATCCGCGCGACTGCTCCATCCGAGTTCGTCTTCGTCGACATGGCTGCTGGTACCCGCTCCGCTTCTGCCGCCGCCGCTGAAGCTGCTGCTGCTGGAGGTGGAGGTGGAGCCACCGGATCTGGTGCGGCGAGCAACGGTGGTTCCCATGGATCCACCCAAGGGTATAAACCGAATCCATCCCTAGTACTACTTGCGATGTGTACTGTGATGTTTGTTCTAGGAGCTGCTACAGTTTTCGGTAGCAGTATCCCTTGTGCGATGTTAGGAGTTGCTACACTATTCGGTAGCAGTCTCTCTTGTGCAATTCATATGTCGTTCTTGCTATTATGCTTAATGTCGAATTTACGGGTTAAAGCATGCCGTAAAATGACCAAATACTTAACAAACACCAGGTCCAGCCCGTCCTGCGTCATGACCTTGAGCGGGGGCTCCACGGCCCCGTGGCAAACGTGGCGTCGTGCGTCCGCAAGATCTCGCGCGCGGCGTCCCTAGACGTGGCCACCACGACGGGGACTTCGCCGAGCCTGAGGTAAATGAGCGACGTGTCGAGGTGGCGCGCGAGGTCGGCAAACGCGCGGTGCAGCAGTGGCTTGCCCACGAGGCGGTGTAAGCTGCCGATCACCGGCAACCGCCTTGGGCCTGGAGGCAGCCGGACGCTGCCGTCGCCCTCGCGCTCCCTGAGCAGCCTAAGGAGCAGGAGTGGTAGGAGCAGAGCCAGGACCAGGCAGATGTAGTAGTACGATGCATGCACTGTACAAGGTTCTGCAAGTTTGGCCAGCTGCAATGTGCTGGTACGTATAAATATAAAGAGGCGTCAACGGTGCATCACAACTGTGTACTGCAGGTTCATGCGCCCTGCAGTCGCCAAATGCATGCATGGACCCGAGTGCGTCGTATAGAAATCCATGGTAGGGGAGTGTGGCAATGCCATGGGCGGGCTGCCGGCCAACGTTCGATGGTTCGAGAATGTGCTGCAATCGATGACAGCATGCGCGGCCGGCAGGCGAGAAAGATGCTTGTACGACGGCGACCATGGGCGGCGCTGTTCCGCGAAATCCAGGCCAGGCTTCAATTCGACTTTATTTGGCAGGTATTAGCGTAGATCGTAATGCATTGTGTAATGCTGGTTTCCAGCTAGGTACGAGGTGACCCAGTCGATCAGTTAACCCCATTTGAATTGTAGATCGACAACGATTGAAGGCATAGTCAGCAGCAAATATAATACGAGTATCTCCAACAGTTTGCTAAAAATCACTTACCAAATTTTATGATTTGGCAAATTTCTAAAAGGTACGGTAAGTAAAATAATGTACCATCGAGGCAGCGCGGTGGCGTTGAGGGGCACCGTGGAGTGGCGCAGGTGCATGAGCTCCACCCACCTGTGCGCGTCCACTATCGCCGCGGAATTTTCACCGTGCGCGCGGGAAGTCTATGGAGACTCGTGCGCCGGCGATGGCAAACCTTATACGCGCGCGGCACCGTGAAATAGCAAGTTCACAATTTTAGCAAACTCAAATAGCAAACTGTTGGAGACAAGATTTCCTTGTTTTGCCAAATTTTTTAGAATAGCAAGCTCAATTATCAAACTGTTGGAGATGTCCTACTAGACAAGGCTTATGCACTTAAGAAGAGTTTGATGCTAGCGCAATATATTGGGTGCAACCGATTGATTATCCAATCCGATTGTATGGAGGTGGTACAAATTATGAATGATGGAGGCTTTTCAGCCAACTCGGCAGCTGCAATATATGATAATTGCAATATTCTATGGAGTGGTTTTTAAGATATATCCATTGAACATTGCAATAGGGCGGCAAACCAGGCGGCTCATAACTTAGCGCAAAGAGCTCGGCAACATAAACAAAATTATACTTGGGTCGATGAGCCCCCTAACTTTATTTTAGATCTTACAAGTAATGATGTAACAATCTTGAATGAATAAAGTTTGCCGTATTGTTTTAAAAAAAAGTCCTGCCAGACAATCTGTACTATGTCATCAAAATCCTAGTTGAACAGAGGAGGTACAATAGAGCGGGCACTCCGTTGTTTATTTTTTTTTTGGTTTTTGTTTTTTTACAACAAGCATTTCATAAAGAGTAAAATACACCATTAGTCCATCAACTTGTGCGTCAATATCAATTTGGTCCATCAACTTTGAAAGTGCATTTTTGGCTCTAGAAACTTGTTAAGTCGTGCATAAATAGTCCATAACCATTTGTTTTGTGAATATGTCTGACCACTTGTGCGCCAATATCAATTTGGTGCATCAACTTTGAAAGTGTATTTTTGACTCCAAAAACTTGTTAAGTTGTACATAGTCCATAACCATTCGTTTTGTGAATATGTCTGACATGGTGTTGGTATTTATTAAGTGTAGTTAGAATATGAACGATTCCGCAAGCGCACAGAATATCATTGTAGCATTTTAACCGAGAGTATTCCAGGTATCATTATTTTTATTTTATCACAGGGAAGCATGGGTTAAAGAATCTAATAATTTACTATCATGTATCTACTAACTTAGTAAACCAACTAGACTAAAGCAGGGGTAAATGATAGGACAGGATATATGATAGCACACAAGATAATTTATAATAAATAAGTAGCTAGTTATAGTGAGAGGACAACGGGAGAGATCAAGGTTCCTATACACTTCTCTATTACTTTGATTCTATATAACTGGGATATGGATAAATATAATGATTACACACATGACACTTTGGAGCAACAGTACCTTTCCGACTCTCGAAAGAAAGTAGTCGAAGAAAGGCTGCCAAAAGCTCTACGTAACACTAACCCGAATGTGGTGGAATACAAAGGCCTGACAGAGCTGTCACCTCTAGGGCTACCACAACTGTCCGTAGGATTGGGCGCAACCTCAGGTAACCTATAGAGACACCATGTCTACACTATCGATTACCACTCTAATTACTCGATATAACTAGAGCACTCAATACGAGCAAAGATCCCATGCCAAGATGCAACAACTATACTACTCATACTTATGAGAGTCATAAAGTAAATAGAGAAGATGAATATATATATTAAAGAACAAGTCTTGCAAAGACATACCGAAACCTGAAGACTTCTCTATAACCAGAGCGCAGCTCCGCTCTCCCTAACTCTCAACTAGAACTAATCTACTACATTGGAAAGTCTAGCCCTGATTCTCTAGAGAGAGAGCATCCTTCATGGGAGCCCTCTCATCTCCACAATGAGATATGAATAATGGATGCCTTCTCTAGGGGTTAGGGGTTCTGTTTATATAGCCCCCTAGGATGCACCACAACCCTTGGATCAAACCGACTTAAACGTGCAGTGGAGATTAATCCTCAAAGGCGGTGGAGGCAGGATCCGCGAGCCTCGACCTGGTCGAGCTGGACGGGCGGGCGACCAAGCAGGCCGGCGGCCGCCCGAAGACCTAGCACAAATGAGCTGAGCTTTAGTGGGCTTATAGATCTCGTCGTTAGCTTTCCGAATCATTTTGGATCACCTCAATCGGAGTTCGTATGAGGGAGGTATGCCCGTTTTACTACGGACTGCTCTTAGAGCCCATTAGCAATCTTCCG
>DXKC01002545.1:0-25962 GCA_031170775.1 Cymbopogon citratus
GAGCCATTTTATCACTGGCTTCGGCTTTGTTTGGCACACCCCTATTATCATGGCCCAAGCACCGTCCAATGTCCTGGTGCCTCCCTCGCCCACATAACATTTTCAGAAACGCTGTGAGACATCAGGTTTGGACTGAACTTTTGATGGGAGATGAAGGCAAAGAGTCCATATAAATAAGTATCGAGTGAGGAGTCATGTGGATCAAGGTATTGCAGCCCACTCAACTTTTGGCGGTTGGAATGACTTCTTTTGAGAGGACTTATCAATCATACCTATATATTTCACCAGCCTATCCCAATGGCCACGCAGTAGAGCAATGTGAAAGGTGAGAAAGTCTACCACATCGCGACCTAATTCAGATATAATGGACGCTCCTATGGTCAGACAAAAAAGGGCCCGACAAATAAATATTGTAAGAAAAGATCAGTGCCTGTATTTTTCTTTTGTCTTTGTATTATAGACCGTGTAAGATCAGTGCCTGTTTTTCTTTTGTCTTCGTATTATAGACCGTGTAATGACCGCCTCCATTTTTCAGTGATTTAATTTGGATGTTAGCCGCACCATGGTTAGCTAGCTTTGTTGGACGCAAAAGAAGGTAATGGCCGGTGCAAGAATTCTAATATGAACTTGCTGTGATATGGACACCAAATTCAAGGAAATGTACGGCAGTTGATACATTGGAGTTACAGTTCCTTTGGTTTTCTAGGCGAATTATCCCGAGATTTTTACTGGTAGCGATTTATTGGTCGAGAGTGAATATGATGCTTCAGGTTCAATGCGGCACTAAACAATCAAAATCGTATACGCCTTTCTCTTTTTCTTCTTTTTATGTGTATAACCTTTATTTATACCAAAGATATTTGTATGTAAATGCCTCATAATAATGAAGCTGGTGGGTTTTTTATAATCTTTCAGAATAACCAAGTTTTTGATCGAAGGAAGTAATTATTGCATCTTTTATCCAAAAAAAAGAAGACAAAAGAGCTGCAGAGATTCAATACGAGTGGCATGTACAAAACAACAGAAAAAACAAAACGCTATACACATGGTTATGTTTTTCTTATGTGCTGCATTCACGGCTTTGGCAGTGCGTCTGAGAGCTTCAGACATTGAATCCTGGAGACGAGACTGTCCACTAGAGCGTGATTGAATCATGAAGCAATGCACACTCGAGTTCAAGAACTGAATTGTAATAATCTTGTAATAATAAACAGCCATATGCATTAGCCGATTGAGAAACTGGGATATTAATATATTCCCTTTTCTAAAAACACCAGAGTCAAGAACTGAAATTTTCCTTTTCAGCAAGAAGCATAGCGGAGGTTCAGGAATCGGGTGCAAAAGAACCTTGGAGATGGAAGAGAGAGGGTCTGTTAGCTAATTGTTGCGAGTTATCAATTGTAATCTTTGTTTCCATTAAGAGTCAGTTAGGATAGGTGTAAGACACGGTTGTTGCCCGAGTAGAGTCTGGTCAGGCCATGCCGCGGCGTGCACGGCGCATGTGGCGCGTACCGCGGTGAAACGGTGGGGCGCACCTGTGCGTACGGCGTGGGGAGTCTTGTAAGCTCATGCTCTATATAAAGAAGAATAGAGGGACCGGTGCGGCTGCGATCAGCAGCGTCAAATAAATCTATCTCGTGTTTAAACTTTCCATCTATTCGAGGCTCGCCGCGGTCACCGCGCCACCGTCGTTCGTCGTCATTCTGGGCTGGTCACCTCGATCAGGCACCAACAAGTGGTATCAAAGCCGCTATGTGGACGTTCGTCGGCAGGAAGAGGGAGTAGAGGAAGTCTGGTAGTTCGATCTACCGTGTCGGAGAAGAAGAAGACGTGAACGCCAAGTCGAGTCGCCATGGGTGAAACCAGTGGCGAGAAGGAGGTGATGGAGCGGGCTTTTAATCAAGCCGCCGGGAACCTTACTTGGCCGATGCTATCCCGGACCAACTATCAAGGCTGGTCGTCACACATCCAATGCAATCTAGAAGGCATGTTTCTCTAGGATGCGATCGAGCCGGGAGGCGACAAGGTCGAGAGGCGGCGAGATCGCCTGGCGCTAGGAGCGATGCTCCGGGGCGTACCGCAGGAGATGCACTCCATGCTCTTGAACAAGAAGACGGCGAAGGAGGCTTAGGAAGGAATCAAGACGATGCGTCTTGGAGCGGATCGGGTCAAGGAAGTGAACGCCCAGAAGTTGTTGGCTGAATTCGAGTCCATCGCGTTCAAGCCCGGGGAGGCGATTGATGACTTTGCAATCCGGAGCACCAAGCTCGTCACCGATCTGCGAGGCCTGGGTGAAGAGAGCGTCACCGACGCGCGCATGGTGAAGAAGTTCCTTCGCGTGGTGCCCCCGCGCTACAGCCAGGTTGCCGTGGCCATTGAGATGTTCAAGGATCTCAAGACCCTGACCATTGAGGAGTTGATTGGCCACCTACGGGCAGCCGAGGAGAGATTCGAGCCCTCAGTGGAGCAGGTCACGGAGAAGGCGGGGAAACTCCTGCTCACCGAGGACGAGTGGGCAGAGAAAAACAAGAGCCGCATGACCTCAGATTCATCGACATCTGGGGGGAAGGTCGGTGGTGGCGGTGGCCACTATGCCAAGAAGGAGAAGCATTGGAAGCGGAGGAACAATGGCGCAGACGGGCGCGATCCCGAGATGACGCCGATGGGCACGCCTTGACGGAAAGGCAGGTGTCGCAAGTGCGGTGTCTACGGGCACTGGGGGAAGGAGTGCAAGAAAGCACCTCAGAAGGAGCGGCAGGAGGCCGTGCACCATGCCAATGCCGATGGCGAAAACGGTGCGCTGCTGGTGGCTCAAGTCTGCAACGTGGTGCGAACCACAGAAAAAGCTACGCAGCAGGTGTTCCTGAGTCAGGAACGCGTGTTCCCGTCATCATACGACGCGGGAGATGGGTACTCGACACCGGGGCCACAAATCACATGATGGGGTGCAGGGAATCTCTGGCATCTCTTGATGAAACGGTGAAGGGAGCAGTATGCTTCGGAGATGGATCAAAGGTGGAGATCTGCGGGATTGGTGCAGTCACGATCTCTGGGAAGAATCAAGATCATCGCGTGTTCACTGAGGTATATTACATCCCCTCGCTTCGCTGCAACATCGTTAGCCTGGGCCAGCTCGAAGAAGCCGGGTGCTGTGTGGAGATAGACCATGGGGTGATGCAGGTGTTTGAGCGCTTAGAAGGAAAGATGAATGTTCTGATCAGGGCGGAGAGGAAGAAAAGACTGTACATTATGCAGGCCAACCTCACCGTACCGGTGTGCCTGATGACCAAGATGGATGAAGCAGCATGGTTGTGGCATGCGCGTTATGGTCATCTGAACTTCAGATCGCTTCGTGATCTGGGAGTGAAGGAGATGGTGGAGGGTATTCCACTAATCCAGCATGGAGAACAGGTGTGCGATGGCTGCGCACTTGGCAAGCATCACCGCGCTCCCTTCCCTCGAGCATCGGCGTACCGGGCAGAGAAAAGCTTGGAGCTAGTCCACGGTGATTTGTATGGACCGATCACTCTGGCAACCCCTGGTGGCAAGCTGTACTTCCTGTTGATTGTTGATGACTACAGTCGCTATATGTGGATTGAGTTGTTGAAGTTGAAGGATGAAGCATTTGCAAGTTTCAAGAAGGTGAAGGCAGCTGTAGAATCTGAATCAGGCAGACGTTTGAAGGCTTTCAGAACTGACAGAGGTGGCGAGTTCAACTCCGGGATATTTACAGTCTACTGTAATGAGCAAGGAATAAAACGCAACAACACAGCTCCTTGGACTCCGCAGCAGAATGGCGTAGTCAAGCGAAGAAACCAGTCGGTCGTGGAGATGGCACGATGCTTGCTCAAAAGTTTGAAGGTGCCTGGCCGATTTTGGGGGGAGGCTGTCGCGGTAGCGGTGTACTTGCTGAACCGAGCCCCTACAAGAAGCTTGAACGGGATGACACCGTATGAAGCTTGGTCCGGAAAGAAACCTGGAGTTCGTCACTTGAGAACATTCGGGTGTAAGGCTTTCGCAAAGAAACTTGGACCGGGAGTGTCGAAGCTCTCTGACAGATCAGTTCCTAGAGTGTTTCTCGGCTATGAGCCGGGGTCAAAGGCCTACAGGATTTATGATCCAGTGAACAAGAAGTTGTTGATCTCTCGGGACGTGATATTCGCCGAGAAGACCATTTGGAATTGGGGGGAGAAGCAAACAGGCCCGACCGATGCTGAAACCGAGCCGAGTTTCAGTGTCATTTAGTCTGATGAAGATCAGGCTCCTGTAGCAGGTCCGACAATAGGGGATACTGCTGAACCTGAGCCAGATTCGCCTGTTCATCCAATTCCACCTGATGGGGATGCTGGAGATGAGCCAGATGAGCCACCACACACCCCACCACACTCCATTGAAGGATCAATTGGAGGGAGTCAAATACAGTGGGCAACACCACCAACTGACGGTTCTGTTGACTCAGAGGGAGCACCGCTGAGGTATAGGACTATACCAGACTTGCTGGACAGCACAGACATAGTTCAGATGGAGTACAGTGGCATGTGTCTCGTAGCAGCAGAAGAGCCAAGTTCAGTTGATCAAGCTCTGACAGAATTGTGTTGGAGGAATGCCATGAAAGCTAAAATGCAGGCAATAGAAGCAAACAAGACTTGGGATGTCAGTGATCTCCCAAGGAATCAGAAGGCAATTGGCCTCAAGTGGGTCTTCAAGGTGAAGAAGGACCCTGATGGTAACATTGTTAAGCATAAAGCCAGGCTGGTGGCTAAAGGGTATGCTCAGATACAGGGAGTTGATTTCGATGAAGTGTTTGCACCAGTTGCAAGGATTGAAACAGTGAGGGTCCTACTGGCTCTAGCAGCACAGGGGGGATGGCAGGTACACCATATGGATGTGAAAAATGCATTCTTGAATGGAGATCTGTCAGAAACAGTCTATGTGAAGCAGCCTCCAGGTTTCATTATAGGCAGTGGTGACAAAGTTCTGAAACTCAGAAAAGCTCTGTATGGTTTGAGGCTGGCACCTAGGGCCTGGAACGCCAAACTTGATAAGGAGTTGTTGGCACTTGGCTTTGTGAAAAGCAAATTGGATCATGCTGTCTACAAAAGGAGAAGCAAGGCCTCTTCACTCATTGTAGGAGTGTATGTTGATGACCTGATCATCTTAGGACCCAGGGAGGGTGATATAGCTCAGTTTAAAGAGGAGATGAAAAGGAAATTCTGCATGAGCGATCTCGGCCTTCTTAGCTATTACTTGGGCATTGAAGTAAAGAAAGGAGATGATGGGATTGTGATCAGTCAAGGTTCATATGCAGTAAAGATACTAGAGAGTGCAGGCATGATGAGTTGCAATGCTGCTGACACTCCTATGGAACCAAGACTGAAACTCTACAAGTCAAAGGAGGGAGAGGCTGTGGAGCCGACAGCTTACAGGAGTATCATTGGAAGCCTCAGGTATATTGTCAATACCCGTCCTGATCTTGCTTATTCAGTAGGGGTGGTGAGCAGACATATGGAGGCTCCAGGGAAGACACACTGGATAGCTGTCAAACGCATACTCAGATACTTGAAGGGCACCGTGGGCTATGGCTGCAAGTATGAGAGAGGCACTGGGCTGAAACCTATTCTCATTGGGTATAGCGACAGTGACTTTGCAGGAGACGCTAAGGATCGAAAGAGCACTACGGGTGTTGTGTATTTCCTCGGTGGTAACTTGGTGACCTGGGCATCGCAGAAACAGAAGATCGTGGCTCTATCGTCATGCGAAGCAGAGTATGTGGCAGCGGCAGCAGCAGCTTGTCAAGGCGTTTGGCTGAGCCGGTTGATAGCTGACGTGCTGGGAACAAAGGAGACGACGGTGAAACTGCTGATGGATAACATGTCAGCGATCGCCCTGAGCAGGAATCCTGTGCATCATGATCGCAGTAAGCACATTGATACTAAGTATCATTTTATTCGTGAGTGCATAGAAGAAGGCAAGGTAGAGGTGGAACATGTCGGGAGTGCGGAGCAGCTGGCCGATATCTTCACGAAGTCGCTGGGGCGTGTCAAGTTTGTGGAGCAGCGAAGTGCTCTTGGCGTCGTCGAGGTGCAACAGATTAGGGGGAGATTTGTTAGCTAATTATTGCGAGTTATCAATTGTAATCTTTGTTTCCATTAAGAGTCAGTTAGGATTGGGGTAAGATACGGTTGTTGACATGCTCAATCGTGATCTAGCCCGAGTAGAGTCTGGTCAGGCCACGCCGTGGCGTGCACGGCACATGTGGCGCGTACCGCGCTGAAACGGTGGGGCGCACCTGTGCATACGGCGTGGGGAGTCTTGTAAGCTCATGCTCTATATAAAGAAGAATAGAGGGACCGGTGCGGCTGCGATCAGCAGCGTCAAATAAATCTATCTCGTGTTTACACTTTCCATCTATTCGAGGCTCGCCGCGGTCACCGCGCCGCCGTCGTTCGTCGTCGTTCTGGGCTGGTCACCTCGATCAGGCACCAACAGGGTCAGAGCCAGAACAGCAAGCTTTTCTCGATTGGACAAGGCTCAGGGAACCAGAACACCAAGGCAAGGCTGACAGTTCAACGATGGACTGAAACATGTCTTTTAGAACAAGAACCGAAGCAATGCGCCTTGTAGCTACTCCATACTTTCACTCCCCTGGCACTACTGAATAATCTTGATACCTCTCTCACCCAGACAACAATTGAGGGAAAACCTGGTGAGCCAACAAAACCCGTGTATATATGGATGGATATCGGTTCAAACAAGTTGCAAACCTAACAAGTTGGCTTTTCATGTCCATTCCGTAACGTAAACCAGACAGCGACCTAATTGCTAATGTAGACAGCTAATGTTTAAATTAATCACGAAAAAGAATTACAGTAGTTGTTTTATTTATTACAGGTGATGAGGTGGGGCAGAGTAGAAACATATGGCAACGAATAGGTACAGGGAACATTTAATTGACCTTGATGGAAAAGTGATGTTTTTAGGCGGTCAAAAAATAATTTACAGATGGTTTTAGAGGAATTCCCTACAACCAAAATGTGTAAAATAACTGCTCTGCCTTTAAATCAATTTTCACCATCCAATTTAGATAATTTTTGTCATGTTTCTGGAAAATGTTTTGAGATTACATACCTTAGTTAAAAAAAACTCAAACACATCACTTCATGATCTTAAATTTAAACAAAACTACAAAACTTTTGATTCCATATCTATGAAAAATAGGTTGTGCATGATTTATAGCATCTACGAAAAAATACATAACTTTCTTAAGACTAGATATTTCTTTTTGGCCATCGAAAAATTGAAATCCAGAGAACGTGCTTTTTCTATCACGTTAGATAAATTTTGTATTTGCTTAATCTAAGCACAATTCTCCAAATCAGCAACAATACACATCATACCACAAAAGTTTTTGCAGCTGCCAGCTACTATAAATCAGCTCATCAAGGCTCTAGATATGATGACGTTCCTTTGCCTTTCACTTGATTTGGACCGGACCAGAGGTCAGTGGACAGTAGCATGGCTACAGAATCAAGGCAGTGTTGCTCGGCAAGTTTGCTCGAGCACCGCGGCAACCAATTTTCTTGCAGATTCCCTTGCATTGCTATCAGGTTCCACTGCTGGCCACCACACCTTAAATTTGTTCCATCCTCGACCATTCCATTTGTTGCCGTAGCTGGGATTCCAGATACATCTCATGCCCAGTAAACGAGGACTATATGCATTCATTCCATATTCTGTGTTAATGCTTGTATGTAAGGTACTGATTGATGCAACCTATGAGTCAAGAGACGCTATATATTTATATAGGCCAGAGTAGATGCAGGATGGACAACAAAGGCTATATATATAATATGCACTCCCTGGCTCTGTTTCACCAACCAATTACGATGTTTGTTTGACAAATTATAGCCAAGCAAGCAGTTAAGTAAAGCAAACGACAAGTTTATTGATTGAAATGTCAGGGCCAACAGTACTGAATTATGATTTTACGTGGCAATTTTATTTTCAGTGGCCAGTCTCCTTTTGACATACTGTCTGCAGAAACCATCTTTGGGTGCCAATATAAAAGCCTAAGTTCACCTCTGATCAGAGGTAGCCACCTTCAAAACCCAGTGCTTTAAATTGAGTTAATCGTAGTGTTTAAGTGGTTTCCTCCAAAAAAAGTTGTGAAACAAAACATCCATAACTTTTTTCAAATGACATACTATTGGAAATTACCTCTGTATGAAAATTTTTGAGTTGGGTAACATCAAAATTTTGTAGGTGACTAGGTGGCGAGTGTTTCTATTTGAGCTTGCTGCTAGCAGCCCAAATATTAATTCTAGTTCTCATATTTTGAAAGTCAAACAATTTTCAATTCTCTAAGCTATTCTGTAACCATCTCAACTAGACGTTGACCATCGGTGAGCTTTAAGACTATGAAGTATCGGTGCCCATGGAAACAGGTTGAGCTATCAATGGCCGCAAGTCCGATTCCAATGAGTACCCATTCTTAGCCACTACAGCATCCTTGTACGTGCCATTGATCTCAATCTTTGCTGTAGCTAAAACTCTTGAGGATCCCATTCCCATGATGACTGTATGCATCCGCAATTATGCATCTTGCCGATCTGCTAATTATTGATTATCTTTTTGTTAGGAAATAATGTAAGGATCGAACACGAGACGATGTTTTTTAACGAGATTCGGCGTACCTACATCCTCGGGGCATGATTACGGGCGCTCCTCCCCAACAGCTAAAATAGTTGTTCTGTCGTCTTGTGGTTACAATAGGGATAGGTCTATATTTATAGCCCTCTAGGATTGACTCTCTACCGCTAATTTCCAATACGGTACTAAACATATCCTAGCCCTCTACCATAACTCAAGTCACAATGTAACTAAACAATACACATATTCGACACAACTCTAACAAACTCCACCTTGGCGAATATGCACGCCACATTGAAGTCATCCAAATGCCAACATCTGTGTACTGAAACTTGAGTCTTGATTTTATAGCTCCAAAAGACGCATAACGAGTCACATCTGACCCGTCCAAATAAGAGCATTAGCTCCTGCAACTTCATGCTCTATAACTCCACCTGCAGCAGTGCACCTTCGAAGACTTCCGAAGAAAATAACCAGAAGAAATAATCTGCATAACACACTAGGTATTGGATAACCCTAGCAAAAAACCTGCAGCATGGTACACTTGCGTGTACAAATAGCATATAGCCGAAGAACCTTCTGTGACAACATTACGTGCACTTCACTGGAACAGGTGAACAACAAAGAGCAGAAGACTGAAACCCGCCATGGACTGGACGTTGCGACAAACGTCAAGTCGCCTATTAGAAGGCACGGAAGAAATCGCCGAGCAACAACCGACGATCATAAAACGGAACTTGATTCCGGCCAATAAATGATTCTGATAACGATGCACCAAATAAAATCTTCCTGAAGAAAATAATCTGCAGAAATCTAGGTATGAATTGGAACCCTAGCATGAACCTGCAGCCTTTGTACACGTCTGTACGAACAACTAAAAACAGCCAATAAAATTCTTCTGGGAGATTGATGTGTGTACGTAGCAAAATCATGGATATTTTCCAACAAAAAACCTTCCACATGAGATCAATAGAACGAGCAGGAACCTCACCTTGATCCACGTGAGAGAGTAAGAAATTTTTACCACCTCACCAACGTGCAGGGCACCTTTGATCCACGAGGAAGAGACTCAATCGATTTGATCCTTCAGGTCACGAAACACCAAGGCAGCAACCTCTGATCCAGATGAATAGCTGTAAAGCAGCAGATCCTGTCTGATCCACCGAACAACAGCATAGGTCGGCATGAATTTCCACCGCCTCCGACTCGATGCAGGGACTCCGCCTTGGACTCGTCAATGGAAACGACGAGTCGCCGAACTGGCACGGAACAGGGGGTCGTGCTAGGGTCCGACCTGGTCGGAGCCCAGCAGCGTGTTGACCACCTTTCTCGGCCTCCCAGCGCGCGGGCCAATCACTTCCCCGAGGCCCAGTTGCTTCCCGCGTTTGCCTGTTTGTTCTGCACCCCAGCCCACTTCCGCGCGCGGCCCACTCTCTTCCCACTGCTGCAATGTTCCGTGCAGCTCTAGTTTGGAAAAAGGAAATAGAAAATAAGCCAAAAATAGTGCACGGTGGAAGAATCGAACACGAGACCTACAGGTTAACATTATTAGGCTCTTACCACCACACCGCACGCTGATTCGTGGTGAAATAGAGATATTTGGATCACAAGACTTATACTGTAAAGTTCCCACCACCACTTCACAAGCTGATTCATGTTATATGAAAGATATTTACTATTAAATTATCAAATTAATTGAGACATCACAAGAATAATATTCTAAAGCAAAAACCATAAAAAAAACCACATAATGATATGAGATAAAACAAGAAATAAAAATCACGTAACGTTAGAAAAAAATAATGAGATAAAAAGAAAACAATGTAAATAAGTCAAAGGGAAAATAATAAGAACACACAAAGTAGTAATAATTAAATGTAAATAAGGTGTATTCTAGAAACAATTTAAATAAGTTGAAGGATAATATGATATAATACAAAATGATGTAAAAAATTAATATAATAAGAAAACACAAAATAGTAATAATAGGATAATATAATATCATATCATACAATATAGAACGATGTAATAAAAATACTTAGAACATCACATGGATACTACTAGAATGTAAAATATAATCATGAACATCCAAGTTAGACTAAGCGAACATCACAAAATAGAACATAGAACACCACGTGTATCCTAAGCGAACATCACAAAATTTCATAGAACTCCACATGTATACTAAGCGAACATCACAAAATATCACAGAGCTCCACGTGTATAATAAGCGAACATAACAAAATAGATATTAGTGCTAGATATAAGATATTTTAGTTATTAAATGCACCAAACCATCTAAAGGTCACTTTTTTGCGGGGAAACCATAACAATAATAATATTTTATATTGATACTAAAATATACCACATGAAATTCCACAAAAAAACATGAAAAAAGCTAAGTGACTAGAGTTGCAAAAAATGATGTTCTATCTTCGTAATACAATGTTCTAGGTTCAGAAGAACGATATTCTATATGTAAAAGAATAAATTATTAGATACATGTAATCATATTAAAATATTGGTAACAAAAAAAATACAAATGCCCTAAAATATAAAGAAAATTAAAAGCAAGTAAAAGATGGAACAAAACATAATAAAAATATTTAAAATACAAAGAAAAAAGGACGCATAATAGATGAAATAAAATTAAATCACATGAAACTAAAAAAACATCACATTAATACAATTTAAACAATCATAAATTGATCATAGAGCATCTCATAGCTACCGCATATGTACTACGAATTTTAACAGAAATACATAATAGAACATCATATTTATACTACAAGAACATCACGATATATAGCGTGGAACATCACAATTATACTAGAGAACATCATAATATATAGCATAGAACATCACATTTATACTATGAGAACATCAAAATATGTAGCATATAACACTACATGTATTTTACCTGAACAACACATATGAAAAAGAAAAATTAAAAAGATAAAAAATGACATGTGTAACGAACATCACAAATACATCAAAGAACATCATATATGTACTACTCGAACAACACGTACATCATCAAAATATTAAAAATAATGAAATTGGTAAAGGAATTAAATTAAGTCAAATAAGAAAGAAACAAATGCTACTGAACATTAGAAAATTTATCCTAGAACATCAGTATATGCTTATCAAACATCACAAAATACATCATAGAATATCACATTTCTAGTCGCCGTGGATATAAAAAAATACAACACAGAACATTACATGTATGTTACAGGTACTCATGTGTATCTATAAATAATAAATTAAACATAAAGAGATAAAATAGAAGAAAAAATAAAAATAGAAAATGAATAAAATAATAGGGAATGGAAATCTAAAGCATGCAAAATAATCAAAACAAATAAAAATAGAAAAAAATAAAAATGGAAATGGAAAATCAAAATGAAAAAATCTACATGAAATATAAATGGATAAAATAGAAAATAAAGTAACATACATAAAACGAATGAAATTAAAATACTATGGTAAAAGAAAATATATAAAATAAAATATTTTTTTAGAAAAAGTGAATACAAAAATAAGGACACATAATACAAGAAAAATGAAAAGATAAAAATAAATCATCAAAGGGAAAAATTAAAAGAAAAAACGCACCAAGAAGAATCAATAAAAATGTAAATAGAAATGAGAATAAAACAAAGAAGAGAAAAAAAAAGAAGAAAGAGAAACTCACGCCCACAGAAATGGAAAGGAAAGAACGCCACTCAACCACTCGTGGAAAGAGAAACTCACGCCCACAGAAATGGAAAGGAAAGAACGCCACTCAACCACTCGTGCATGCATGCACGGGGCATGCGCCATGCGGGACGCAACAGGGCAGCATTGGACGCACAAAGCTGGTGCAGGTGAAACATCCCAACGGCCCAATCCCAGCAGCCTCGGCAATAGGCAGCGACGGCAAAAGTGCGGACCGCGGGACGTCGGGGCCTTCGCTGGGCCAAATCGCGCTGCACTCATCAGTCATCACGTGAAAGGTGAAACAGGGGGTGGTCGGAGGCCGGCTCCTCTCCGACCTGGTCGGAGCGGAAGATTGGCGAGATGAGTGGCGCCAACGGGGATGAAACGACGTATCATTGTGGACATCGATGGACACTGAAGAAGCGTGTTGAGGAAAAGAGCGAGTGTGTCGATGCTGGTGGCCAAGCAGTTGGATATAAAGTTGCGGCGAAAGAGGAGAGAAGAGCATCGAGGTTTGGGCACACCGTTCTTGGACAAGAACAGCTGGACAGGGGAGCCATGGAGGTCTCCAAAGGGCTCAGGTACAGTCGCCGATTCTTGGCCCCCCTAAGGCTGCGGTTCTTCATTGCAGCGGAAGACGGGAGCATGCATTCATGCCGGATAGGAGTAAGGATTAAGGAATATGCCGGCAGTGGCGCCAAGGTGGAGGAGATCCAGGTTCACATGCGAGACCAAAATCCCCGGAGTCACCCGCCAAGCCGGATCCTTGTCATTCAGATTGTAGAAGAAACAGAGCTCCATCTCACCATCTTGCCAGTTCAAGTACGGTCGACGGCCCAACAGACCATAAAACGGTTTTGTGATTCAATATGTCTTTACACAGATGGCCACGCCAGGGCCCATGGAAGCAGCTGCCGCTGTTGACTGGTAGAAAACAGAGAGGACGAGATCCTGAAAAACCACACCACACCTGAGGAGCGAAACTGTGTGTGCATACTCTGTTTGATTAGTACTAGCATCGTGCATTCAATGCGATAATATAGTTAGGCAAACTAAGAAAGAGAAGTAAATTAAAACCATTGTTTGTAAAAGTAGAAAATGGGAATAAAAACTGTTGATACATCAAAATAAGTTTCTTAAGAGTTGTGCTGATCGGTGCCTTTTAATTCGACGTAGATATGATACTCCAATGTATAGAAAGATTTCCCATCTGCACCGCGTGAATGCGTGATGGCAAGAGTCCCAAAAATTCTGCACCGCGTTCCATTCCATCAGTCTTTCTACTCTTGTGCCTCCTCTCTCGGCCTACAGCGTCATGCAAAACAAAAGTTACTCTAACTACAAACAAAAGCATACACATGTAATAGATCAGTAAGAGGTTCTGCATACCTAGCCCCGGACCACACTTGTCCAAGGCCGACGAATGGGTGACTCGGATGTGCCCCAGCTGCTTCTTGGAACAACCTTCTGATCAAAGCCTCTGAGTTTTCACTACATTGGGACCCAACCGTGCATACACATATTTTCTTGAGGCTCAACAGATATTGGAGACCAAGAGGTGTCGCCTTGTCCCATTTATGTGGATCCAGATACAACTGGAGCTCACGGAGGCTGGGCATAGCTCCGTCCTCAAATGTTAGGTACGACGCAACATCACAGTTGAACAAAAATTCCTCGAGAGCGTTGAAACCTGTGGTCCCACCTATCACGATCCTGCCTGTAGGCACGCCTGGGATCCACAGCTGGAGGTCGCTGAGACAGGGCAGTGTTCCGATGATGTCAATATCTTCCTGGGGCATCTGCTTGACTCCAATACCCAACAGACGGAGCTTTTGGAGACCTCTGATCCACCTTGGAACTCTAGAGAAGATCAGTCCGTCTAGCGAGAGCAACTCGATATTTTGGAAAGGAGGTGAAAGCAACAGCAGGGCATCGGCTCCGACAGCTATAGAATAAGACGCCAGGGCAAACCGTTTGAGGTTACTTAGTTTCTCTAGGGAAAAATTCAGTGCATCCATCCATGCAGTCGTGGGTGTATCATCACCCGTTTGTCTGCGGCATTCCAACTGCAAATCTTCCAGCTTGTTGAGTTTGCCAAGGCTCCTAATATTCTCTGGCAAGTTCTCTGATAATATAAATGACCTCAGGGTACGCAGAGCTTTCATCTTCCAAATCACGTCCGGCAAAGTTGTACCCCATGGCAGGATCAGATGGGACAAGCATGGAAAGTCAACAATATCTGACGGAGTGATGCAAACTGGTAAACATATCTCCAGCCTCTCCAAATGTCGTAGCCTCCAAATTTCACGAGGGAGAACAATGGAACGCTCTGAACGTTTCCATATCTGCCATGGCTTGTCTTCAACCTTTAAGTATCTCAATTGAGACAGTTTGCCAACACCTGTGAGGTCCATTCTCATCAAGTCCTCAGGAAATTCTAGGTAAAGCACCCGGAGAGACTTAACCTCCAAAAATGGAGGCATCCTTTTCGATCCTCCGAATAAGAAAAAAGAACGAACTTGTGATCGGCAGCAATTAGTGGCCACTTGTGATATCGTGTCATCATGTGCTGTACCACTACTCAAGTTGACTGACAGTCGACGGACCCTGTCTTGCCGTTCTACCACCACTTGTGCACTATGCACAACACTTACAAAATTATCTTCTCTGCACCTTTTTATGATTATTAGATCTAGCATCATATCATGTACTTTGTAGTAATTTTTGTAATTTTTGTTTTCTGGTATAATCATGTTCCTGTTGACAAGTTCATTGAAATAGCTCTCTGCTACATCTGTTGCATCTACCCCAGGAGACTTGCTCAGCACAATACGTTCTGCCACCCATAAGTCAATCACATCATTCCTTCTAATCTCGTAGTCCTCAGGATAAATGCCGAGATACAAAAAGCATGCTCTTAGATGATGGGGTAGGTGCTTATAGCTCAGGTCTAAGATCTGCATCATGTCATCCAACGAGTTTGCTGCAGATTCAGTGACCATAGAACGTTGTATGTACTCCCATTGCTCTATGGGTTGGCACGCTAAAGTGCTAGCCATAGTGACAATTGCAAGTGGTAAGCCACCGCACCTCTTTAAAATTTCAGATGAAACTTTTGTGAACTGACGAGGGCAAGTACCTTCAGTGCCAAAAATCCTTCTAAAGAATAAATTTCTTGAGTCCACTTCACTTAGTGGTTTCATATAATGAATACGCCCATGGTCAATGCGACATGCCCGAGCCACATCTTCAATTCTTGTAGTCACAATAAGTCTACTTTGTTGATTGTTTCGTGGAAAAGCGCAACTAATAATATCCCAATGTTTCACTTCCCACAAATCATCAAGTACAACGAGATACCTACACATATATCCCAAAAGCAACATAGGTAAGCATTGGACATAGAATAAACATTGCTAAGTCTAGGAAGCACATATAATAAGTCTCAAGATATTGCTCTGATATATTCTATAGTTACTAAATGGTAATATGATGTAATCGAGTTTGTACTAGTTGTACAGATATTCTATATATAACTGAAACATAAAAGGTAACTAGTGTAGCTTTATCTAGCAAATTAATTAGCATTTTAAATCCATCTTACTTTTAGTAATTAGAAACTCAAAAGAAATCTTCACATTAATCCTTAAGAGACACAAAAATAAAAGGCAAATCATATAAAAAATAAAAAGACCCATTATAAAAAATATCATTGACAACAAGAGCCATTGGACCCCTTAAGTTTTCTACAAAAATTGACAACCTTTCTACGCTCTAAAGTAATCACCTACTTATTGATCTAAATTAAGCGCCTCCGTTATTACATACATATGGCATTATTAAAATAATATAAAATGATCCCTAAATGTTTATCTAATTAAGCGCATCCGTTATTATTAAAATAGCCTAAAGTAACACCCTCAATAAATATACATTTGTCATTTTTTAAATGTCCTACAGTATGTCTAGATATCATTCTAAACTAATAACTTCTATCACTATATTATAGAAAAAACAAATACAATGTATAAAAAAAGTAACAGTTCATTTTGCATCTAAATTACCCACCTCTATATTTTATTATAAATGTAAATATAAATGATCTACATATACATTATCCACCATGTGTCTTCATAGAAATTCAATGTGCTTCAATTATTACTCGCTTTGATCGTTGTGGCCATGGGAAAAATTAACACAATGTATAAATGTTACCCCTAAATGTTCATAAATTACCCACCTTTATTATTACTAAAATAACATAAATGATAAATAATTCTAAATTACCTCTATATGTCATCATAAACAATACACCCAAGTACTTCTATATATGCTTGTTAACTAGACACTTTATTAATATAAAAATTAACTCAAGGTATGCATGGATGATGTTTGTCAGAGGCTATAAACTATGCATGAGCTACAAAAAAGTATATATACAAACTGGTAACCAAAGTTTATCACAGCAAGATAAAGACATAAAAGTATTCTCTCATGAGTACTGTTTTATAATAAGAACACATGAGAAATAGTTTGAACTGAACACAGGTGAAAACACACATGGATGTCTACATAGTGCAAATGCTAAAAACTATGAATAGGGATTTTTTAGAATAATACAATGTCACTGTAACTAAAGCCTTCACAATTGGAGAGAAACATAGAAAGTATTGATAAGCATTAGGTTACAATGTCAACTCACGTGAAGGTGCAATGATATGGGGACAATTATAAATTGGGATGCAAAAGTATATAAATTATTTGCATTGGCACCTCAAGTCCACAACATAGATAAAGATAAGAGAACATCAACATAAACATGGTGTTAGAATATAAGCAAAATGAGACAGAGCAAATATAACAAATTATATACGATTATTGGTGGCACCAAATTTAATCATTATTTTGTTATATTTTATCTATAATAACTAGCCCCAATAGAAGGGTTGATGACAAGTTTATTATCCAGATTACAATGAGCAAACAATTTGGATGTGAGAATTGCCCCATAAAAGGGAAGGAGACTGTTCGATTTCATTTTCAAAATAAATTTCAGGACACTACATAGTGCTGTAGCAAAAAATCTCGAAAGTACAGTTTTAGAAACATATTTCTTCACAGAACTACACTTTCATAGACATACATAGAACAAAAGTGCACTTACATATGAATCAATTTCATAGAACTACACTCTTGTTATTGTTACTACAATGTTATGCTGATTTTGTATCATAAAGGCACACCTCCTCATAGCATTAAAGTGTGGTCTCTATCTACATAACAAGTAAGAAACATGCAGTTTTGCAATATGCTGAAGGAACAGAGTATATTTTTCCTTTGTCTGCACTTTTTCTCTTATAAAAATGATGAACGAGAACTGTAGTCATAACTGCTAAAAATGTAAAGGTAGAGGTAAATATGTATTGTAACAAGATCAAATTAAAATTATTTATCCCACCCCATCTTCCAAATCTATGTTTGTGCAGGTTGTTACATATTAAAAGTTCCATGCACCATCTCTAGTGTACTCATATAGCTAATTTGCTTTCACTGAAAGCTATGAACAAGGGGTTAAATTTAGCTAGAAAGGTAACGTAAGTTGCCTGTTAATGGTGAACTTGTTATAATTAAAATACTCATTGCTACATATGACAACAAATGAGTACCTCTTATCATGTAGGTGTTTTCTCAAAGTGTCGATTAGATGTTGGACTTCGCAAGCATGAGACGATTGAGGAAGCACAAGTTTTGAACACATGCTGCTAAGTAGCCTTGGTATGTCTGGCTTCTGAGAAACTGGCACAAAAGCCATTCTACTAAAGTGGCCTTCAACGTCATGATATACCTCATTGGCAAGCGTGGTCTTGCCTAAACCTCCAAATCCTACTAATGACATCACCTTTAGCTGTTTCTCTTCATCCTCTACCCATTTGACAAGTTCTTCCTTTTGGGTGTCAATGCCCACAAGAGTTGTCGAATCCTTGTATAGTGCAGTCAGGCGTGGATCAATAGCCACTTTTGTGGTAGAACTAGAGGTGCACACATTGAGATTGTACCTATCTCGGCGTTTGCTTGCTTCGATCACACGAGTCTTGATCTCATTGATCTGACTGGCTATATGGTACCGATCCTTGATAGTTCTAACATAGTGAGAAGCTTTCTTGAGGATCCCCACCTTGTCATTGGCATCCCCAATACGGTCCATGAAGTTGTCAATGCAATCTTCAATATCATAGGACATGTCTATTATATCTTTCCTCCATTTCCTGGCTTGGGAGTTGAGCTCATCCTCAGCGTTGTCCATGTTCTCAAGGAGGGCTTTCATGTCGCTAAGCTCTTCCATGAGGAAGGACACCTCCTTCTGAAGGTCCTTGAGCTTCTTGTACTTGTCACCCAGGAGCGTGGCTAGCTTCTCCAAGACAGGCTTCATAGCCCCCATGGAAACACTAACCACTATACTTGCGGCTGCCATATATCTATCCTCCTCTTTGGATGCGCTCAGCGCACGCTGAAAATCCGCCGGCTTCCTCCCTCTGATCCAATCTGATCCCTCTATATATTCACAGTTTGGTCCTGCAAGTTAACGAAGAAGGTAGTGGGCACGTGCATGAGAAAATGATGTAGATGTGCACATATACACTAGCTTTGAACTATCTATTATAGCTATTCCCTCCATTAATTCGAAATTATATGACGAAAAGGTTTTGCACCCACGCATGGGAGAAAATTCAAAACGTATTCTAATTTGGAATACAGTGAGCAGCTGTTAAGCAGGATGAGCCTGAGCTTGATCGATCACGTACCTGTGCCACCTCAATTAAGAGGCTGATTTTCTGCATCACAGATCTGGTAGATTAGGAGCTTGAGTGTCGTCGCTGGCTGATAAAAGATCCTTTCGCTTGAGTATGTCCTAACTGAAAGTTCTCTGAGAACAGCAAACTGGAAGGAAAAATCCTAACAAGGACAAATTCTAACTCACCGTGCTGAACCAGAGTGCCAGAGCTCAAAGATCACAAGAGATGAGTGAAATCACACCAGATGAGTGGCGGACGCAAAATCTGCTCAGAGTTTGAGTCCCATGGAATTCCAATAAGGGAATCTGCGGCAACAAAGAAAAAGGAAGCCATGCGTATGTATGAAGCGCACACGAACAAAGAGGGATGCATATGCGAGCTAGCTACAGAGTGGTGTCAGAATTAACCTGCGTTTGTATGGAAGCACTCATTCACGCACCACGAACAGTCGAACACAGCATGCAGGATTAGGAAGCAGCGGCTCAGCTCAGGACACAGCAGTATATGGTATTATTGTTTATGGCCATAAATTAAAAGCAGGACGGGATGGCCAGCCACCAAAGTCCAGCACTACAGACCGGCGTATAATTGATGAAAAGGAAAGGTTTGAAAATAAAACCAATGGAGTAGGTGCCCGGAAAGGACCCAGAAATTAACTAGTGTCGGCAGATGTGACTCGTCCTGAAGTGTTTTTTTTTTTTTTTTGACTGCGACTCGTCCTGAAGTTGGCACTAACGCTTGCACTCCACGTCAAAAGAAGGCAAAAGCTAAACGTTACGTGCGTGAAACGTTGGTTTTGCTCACGCGAATTTTTTGCCGTCCGATTCTGGCCTCCATCTGATCTCAGCCGTCTCGCCCATTTGCCTGCAGCCGCCCGCGCCCGTTGAATTGATTTTTTTTTGCTCGCTGACTCTCTGGCCCCACTTGTCTGCTTCTTTTTGGGAAACGCGCTCTTTACTCCTTTGAACTGTTCATTTCATTTCCCATTTTCTCTTCCCCCCTTTCGTCTGCGCCTGACCGGGAGGCGGAGGCGGAGGCGGAGGCGGAGGCAGAGGCGAACCGCGGTGGGGTGCGGGCGGAGCGTGCTTGCCGGTGGCGATTCGGAGTCGGAGTTCGGCAAGGCGGTGTGTGGTCGCTGTCTTCGTTCCAGAGTTGGAGGTTCCACGTTGTCGGTGAGTTTTTTTGGTGAGTTTTGATCCCCGTCGATTTGTTTCCATCGATGTTTTTGGGCGGGGGCATTCACGTACCCTATGTGATTTGGAGGCGGGTCTAGTTTTGAGTTGGTGTTGTTTTGCTGGTTGAGGTTGGGCTGATTGAGGTGGTGCCCTATGTCGATTTGGGCATAGGTGGGTGTCGGGAGGTTGGGGGTCGCGCCCCCGCGGCTGGTGAGGGGCGCAGCCGCGCATGCGGCAAGTGGTGGGTGTAGATGTTTGGGAATATGTCACACCCTTGGCCGCCGGCGAGGTCGCCGTCGATGTGAGCACACAAGCAAGCAACGGAGACGAAGAAGACTGGCAGGGCAAGCCCTCTGCCTTGGCCAAGTTTCTGTATTCAGAATGAAAATGTTCGATGGTTCTCCCGACGGCGCTACTGCGCTTAAGACCCGATACAGACTCCGACTCGATGGGTCCACATGTCAGTGATTTGAAGGGAAACATAATACGTATTACGCTATTACATAATAGAAAACGCCCGACTCGAATACGCCTTCATCTCCTGCTTCACGGCACCGCACCAGCCGCGACATCTTCCCCCGCTTGAGAACCTGCATGTCCCCATGCAGGCGCATCTGGAAAGCGGTGCTTGAGCACGTAGTAATCTTCCCAGGTCATCACAGTAGAAGGAAAATTCGTCCAAGTCACCTTGACCTGAGGAATGGCCGTGTTCCCCTTCTTGACCAGCCGACGGTCGACGATGGTCGCTGGTACCGCCTGAGCCGCCTCCAGGTCTATCGTCACTGGTAAGACATCAAAGACAGGAGAATGATCTGCATCATATGGTTTCAGCTGAGATACATGAAACACTGGATGAATCAAAGCGGTGGGTGGAAGTTTCAGTTTGTATGCAACTTTGCCAATGCGCTCCTCCACTGTATATAGGCCGAAGTATTTGTATGCAAGCTTGGGGTATGGTCTATTTGCTACGGAAGACTGAGTATATGGCTGTAGCTTGAGCAGAACCTGATCCCCCACTGCAAACTGCAGATCAGTCCTCTTGTTATCGGCCACAAGCTTCATTCGGTTCTGAGCTCGATACAAATTCTGCCCGAGTGACTCCAGCTGGAGTTCTCTGTGCTAGATTGAGTCAACCACGGCAGGAAGTGTGTCTGCAGAGATCTCAGGCACCCCTCCCACATTGGGTTCGTATCCATACAAAGCTCTAAATGGAGAATACCCCAGCGAAGTATGCAGAGAGGAATTGTACCACAACTCAGCCAGAGATAACCATGATTTCCATGTCTTGGGAGAGTCCTGAAAAGCACATCTGAGATACATTTCCACACATTGATTTACTCTCTCTGTCTATCCATCCGATTGAGGATGATAGGCTGTGCTAAAGTGTAAATCCACTTTGTATAACTTGAAGAGAGCTCCCAAAAAGTAACTGAGAAAGACATGATCTCTATCACTCACAATGGTCTTTGGAAAACCGTGCATCTTAACCATATTATCCATAAAAACCTGAGCAATAGAATTAGCAGTGTAAGGGTGTTTGATAGGGAGGAAGTGAGCTGACTTAGTGAATCTATCCACTACCACCAGGATGACACTATAGCCATCTGACTTGGGTAACCCCTCAATAAAGTCCATAGACAGATCCTGCCAGATGCCCTCCGGGATAGGAAGAGGTTGTAGGAGACCAGCTGGGTGGTGATTTGCATGTTGAGCTTGTTGGCAAATACTGCATTGCTTGATAAATGCCTCCACATGGCCTTTCATGCCTTTCCAAGCAAAATGTTGCTTGAGCCTGTGATAAGTAACAGCTGTCCCCGAATGGCCTCCAATGGCACTTGCATGGCAGACAGAGATGAGTTTAGTCTGTAGTGCTGAGTTGTTGCCAATTCAGACCTTGCTTTTGTATCTTATGAGTCCTTTTTCTAAGCTATATCCCTGCTCATCAGGACTACATATAGCTAGTCTTTGTAGGAGCTGCTGAGCTGCACTGTTAGTGGTGTAGGAATTGAGCACTTCTTGTACCCAGGCTGGTTGAACTGAGGAAATTGCCTGTAATGCCATTAGATGGCCTACCCTGGATAGAGCATCTGCAGCCATATTTTCTTTGCCCTTCCTGTATAGAATTCTGAATTGAAGTCCCATCATCCTTGTCATTGCCTTTCTTTGTAACTCAGAATGTAAATTCTGTTCATTGAGATAGGCCAGTGACTTGTGGTCAGTGAGGATAATGGACTCTTGTCTTTGCAAATAATGCCTCCATTTCTCCACTGCAATAATCAGAGCTAAGAATTCCTTTTCATATATGGATAAGCCCTGGTGCTTTGCCCCAAGGCCCTTGCTGAGGTAGGCCACAGGTCTGCCCTGCTGCATCAGTACAGCTCCAATCCCATCTTGACAGGCATCTGTCTCAATAGTGAATGTTTCCTAAAAATTGGGTAGAATAAGGACTAGAGTTTGAGTCATGGCTATTTTGACTCTGTTAAAAGCTAACTAAGCTTCAGTTGTCCACTGATAGTGTTTGAGTCTCAAGATGTTGGTTAGTGGTTTGGTCAACATCCCATAGCCTTTAACAAATCTTCTGTAGTATCCCTGTGAGCCCCAAAAAACCTCTGAGTTCAGTGACAGAAGTAGGCACTGGACAATTGAGCATAGCTTCAATTTTTGAATTCTCCGTGGCAACTCCCTTAGCAGATATGATATGGCCCAGATAATCCAATTGGGTTTGGGCAAAAGAACATTTGGTCTCCTTTAAAAAGAATTGGTGCTTCTCAACTGATCCAACACCTATTCCAGCTGAGTAATATGATCTTCTAAAGTGGGGCTGTAAATGAGAATATCATCAAGAAAGACCAACACAAACTTTCTGAGGAAGGGTTGGAGGATGTAATTCATGATGCACTAGAAAGTAGCTGGAGCATTGGTCAATCCAAATGGCATGACCTTAAATTGATAATGGTCCTGGTGGGTCTTGAAAGCTATCTTGTGTTCATCTTCAGGGACCATTCTGACTTGATGGTATCCTGCCCTGAGATCCAGCTTTGTAAAGAATTTTGAGCCTGCCAACTCTTCAATAATCTCTTCAATGATAGGCATGGGGAATCTATTCTTTATGGTCAAGTCATTCAACTTTCTATAGTCAACACAAAACCTCCAAGATCCATCTTTCTTTTTGACCAGCAAAACAGGGAAGCAAAAGAGCTACTGCTATGAGAGATTAAGCCTGCTTGTAACAGCTCTTGAACTTGCTTTTCTATCTCAGTTTTGTGTAGAGGAGAGTAATGATAAGGTTTTGAATTCACAGGGACAACATCAGGCATCAAAGGTATAGTATGGTCATGGATTCTATGTGGAGGTAATACCTTGGGATCAGTGAACACATCTCTGTATTTTGCCAACAGTAACTAAACTTGTTCAGAGTGCTGCTCAGAAACATACTGACCATGTAATGGATAAGCTGGTATGCTATGTACCAATGCATAGGCCCACACATCATTGCCTTTTGCTGAATTATAAACTTTGGTGGCTGAGATAGCAGCAGGTGTTGGGGAATGGAGTTGCAAACCTTGGAGTTTGATCAATCTCCCTGCATCTTCAAACTCCATTGTCTTTCTCCCAATCACAGTTTATTGGGCTGTGTGTAGAGAGCCAATCATACCCAAGAATAGCATCATAAGGATGCATATCCAACACAATCATGTCAGTAGTGAGGGTTTGTCCTTGGCAGTACCATTTGAGCTGCTTCACCATTCTGTCTGTGGTCAGTAGCTGCTCATTGGCCAGTTTTATTATCCTGGATGGTATAGGCATAGTGGGTATGGCAGCTAGATTGACAAATTGTGAGCTGACAAAACTATGAGAGCTACCACTATCAATCAGAATTAGCATGGTTTTGTCCCCCACTTTGGTTTTCAGTTTGATACATTGCACACCCTCAGAGCCTGAGATAGCATTGAGAGATAGTTTGCCCATATCTTCCTGGAGCACATCTTCTGTAGCTAAATCATTCAGAACTTCATCAGGAAGGGGTCTGTCTAGATCATTCAGAGCCAGAGCATTCACCTGTGGCTTGTTTCTGGCAGTACATACCTCCATATGACCTGGTACATATTTCTCACCACATCCATTAGCCTTTCGGTAATCCCTGAGTTGTCTATCTTGCCATAGAGAAGTTGAGGGCTTGGGGTTGTGCTGTTTGTTAGTCTGATAAGGTTTGAACTGGTTGTTGGCCTTGTTTGTTTTTGCTTTGCTTCTGTCCACAACCCCTTGCTGGATATTGGCAATAATGGATGCCCCCTTGACTGTTTTAGGCCTATGTGGTTCCACCACACTCCTGAGCTCCTCTTTAAGTCCTCTCATGTACTGTTGAGCAAAGAACTGAACATCATACTAAGAGTTATGCATTTGTACCTTATATTGAGCTGCTTGATATTGAACAGTATATTCTTCCACAAAACCCTGATGTTTCAGTTCAAGCAAAGTATCTAGAGCAGCTCTAAAGTCATCAGAACCAAAATCTTATTCCACCACTGAACAGAAATGAGCCCAATCCTTGAATGTATGATGCTGTCTATAAGCTTGGTACCATATAGTAGCATTCCCTCAAAGTGCAGGTGTGCAGCAGTCACCCACATTCCTTCTGGAAACCTGTATAGAGCAAAATAACTCTCATAGTCATCTTTCCATACCTTCACATTGGTACCATCAAATGTGGGGAAGATGAGCTTAGGCATAGCATGCTGTGGCAGTTGATCCTTCTTGTTGGAGGGTGTCTCCTCTGGGTATCTATCATATTTAGGCCTTTTCTTAGGATTAGAAGGTCCAGCCTTGGATTTGAACTGCTTGGCAGCGAACACATTCTCCAATTCCTGATAAGAGTCTTCATCAGAGGTGATAGATGTAAAATCCCCATCTCTTGAATCTTCTGGATGATCAAAGTGCTGCAATGTGAGTTGTGCAACCGCTGCCTGTAACATCCTCGATGTTACTAAGCAATTAAAATTATAATCATGTCATCATATGCATGTTATGTGGCATTAAAGTTTGAATCGGAATGCAATTATTTAATGATTTTCTTATATAGGTTGATTGTGTTTTAGTAATTTAGATGTGATGATGGTTGATTATGTGTTTGAATGTTTGATTGATCTTTAGCTAGTCAATTATTATATTGGAATTCCAAATTTTCTTTGAATTATAAAGGAGAAGCTTTAAAAATTCTATTTTTCTATTTATCTCCTTTCCTATAATTCAAAATCTATACATATTTTGGCTATAGTCCAAAAAGCAACTTTCTTGCTCTCATTGAGATGAACAAACTTGGTATTTAAAGTTTTTCAAGTTTTTATATAAAATTTAAAGTTATTTCAAATTGATTTCAACCCAAAATGTCTCTCTTATTCAAAAGTTCAAAATGGAGGCATAATTTCAAAATGTTTTCTATACCAAAAGTGAAGGTCTTGAAAAGTTAGGAAAACTTTGTTTTTGAAGATTTTCAAGTTCTTATATGAATTTGGGAGAAATTAAAAAGGGGGTAAACTAGGGTTTTCATATTTTTCAAATTTGAATTTGAATTTCAAAAACTAGGCAGAATTTTGAAATACTTCTTTAAGCAAAAATGTTCATCTCAATATTTGGAGCAA
>DXKC01002548.1:0-14900 GCA_031170775.1 Cymbopogon citratus
TCTTTTGCAGCGGCTCTGAATGGGTTAGCTGGGCCGCTGCATGGCCTTGCAAATCAGGTATGCTCAGTTTGACATACTAGATCTGATCTGGTATTTAATCTCAGCCTTCTGCTTCCTTTTACTTGTGAATTTTGAAAAAAAAAAAGTTTCCATGATAAAAATTCCGACCCCCTGGCCCGGTTTGCACCCATTTTACTCCTTTCGCCCTAAAAAGAATACATTTGTTGTTTTTTGAGGAGTCAAATTTTTTAAGTTTGACCAAAGAAATATATATATGAAAAGTAAATAGTATTTGTGATGTGTAATAAGTATCATTACATTAATCATAGAATATATTTTCATAAGAAACTTATTTGGAGAAGCAAGATGTGCATTTTTTTGGGAGGAAGGAATACTGTTTTTACTATGTCACCCACTTGATATGTAATGCACCTCATCTGTGAAAGAATTACATTTTACTGCCAGTCTATTTTATGTACTTGCTGCCATTGCGTGTATGGACTTAACAGATATTCTTGCAGGAAGTGCTTCTATGGATTAAATCTGTAATTGAGGAAACTGGGAGTGACGTTACAACAGATCAACTCAAAGACTATGTCTGGAAGACACTAAAGAGTGGAAAGGTATATCAGTTCACTGAGGTCTAGTGTTTTTGATCATGCTTGAACACAGTTCTGTTTCCCATAGGAAACCTATATCAATTCACTGAGATTTCAATGATGTGCAGTAGGTCTGATAGAGTTATGTTTATGAAAGTGCCATCTCTCTGATGGTCTGTGCACTGTTGCTTACATTCAATCACAGGTTGTTCCTGGGTTTGGTCATGGAGTTCTGCGTAAGACGGACCCACGGTATTCATGTCAAAGGGAGTTTGCCCTGAAGCATTTGCCCGAGGATCCACTTTTCCAATTGGTCTGTCTAGAGCCTTTTATCTAATTGCATTTACTTTCTTGAGTTGAACGATTTTAAGTGTAATTTGGTTACAGGTGTCCAAGTTGTATGAAGTTGTACCTCCGATCCTCACTGAGCTGGGCAAGGTAATGTTGCACCAGATTGATCCCACTCCTTTGGTTTCAGCTTACTGGTTATGAACACCATTCTTTGGCCATGTTTTCTCAGGTCAAGAACCCCTGGCCGAATGTTGATGCACACAGTGGAGTTTTGCTGAACCACTTTGGACTATCTGAAGCACGGTATGTTTATGCTTGTCATTTAGTGATTTAGATACCAATTTAGTCTCTCTTTTTTGTTAACTTAGCAAATCTAGTTCTGAATGAGCACTCATGTCTGGAACACTATCTGTGCAGGTATTACACTGTCTTATTTGGTGTTTCGAGAAGCATGGGTATAGGATCTCAGGTCTGCCTTCTACCTTCTCTTTATATGTTCTCTTCTAGTAATTCTTGCCGGCTAATTTTCTTTGATTATCTATGATGCAGCTCATCTGGGACCGTGCCCTTGGCCTGCCACTTGAGAGGCCGAAGAGTGTTACCATGGAGTGGCTGGAGAACTACTGCAAGAACAAGGCTGCTTGAAGCTTTTCACAAATGCTGCCTTTTCCCAACCTTACACTGTTAATAATTAAACATGAGTTATAGAAATAGTCATTTCCGGATTTCCCCTTTGGCTGTTGAATAACGCAAGAGCAAGATGCTCTCAGTCGGTAGAATTTTGTATCTTCCCTCACTTGGTGGACATCCAGATAGTTGATCTACAGCAACACTGGGCAGAAGAGATTAGGACCTGCAGATTAATATTTATATGCCGACACTTTGAGTTTTTTTAACGTTTTTTTTGGCAGAGTTAAATGCTAGTTACTGCAAGCAACACTGGGCAGAAGAGATTAGGACCTGCTGATTAATCTTTATACGCACGTTTTGTTTGGAGAGTTAAATGCTCGTTACTGCAAATTTGGGTTATGGCATGTATGCCGGTTCTCTCTAGTTCGGTTTTAAGTTGACCCGTGACATGGCTAGATTGCTCATAGTCGTTTTGTGTGCCTGATGTCATCTCCGGTCCCTGTGTTTGGTTGGGTTGATTAGCAAGAGAGGCTCCGTTGGGCAGGAGCTGTTTTTCCAGCTTCACGAGATACCCAGAAATTGTCGTTTGTAAAGCATCACTATCTCTAGTGAACAGGCCTGCTCCCTGCCTCCCTACACGTTTGAACTCTGGAAAACAACGCAATTATATCATCCAAGCAACACGCAGATCATCATATATATGATCAGTAAACAAAACTGCCGTGAACATACGGAACCAAAAATGAAAGATCAAGTAGCATGATCATACCAAAACTGGAAGATCAAGTAGCATGATCATAGAACAGATTCAAAGACGACATGCGAAGCAGTTATCCTATCCCAATTCCCAAACGAACATGGTTACTTCCGCCTCCAACAGTCGAAGAGGACATGCGAAGCAATTATCCTATCCCAAACAATCATGATTACGCCTCAAACAGAAACAGGAGGTACTCACGTCTTTCATTTGCTTTCCCAGATATCCATAGCTAATAGTTCTGTACCATCTCTATAACCTAAGATACATCAGCAAGCAAGAAGCGCCACATGTGTATTTTGCTCACAGCCTCTCTGATATGATGTTTGTGGCCCAACCATATGATCAGAGATCAGCCACTGATGTTGCCGAGCCAGAACAGCATAGGGAATTGCACAACCGCCAAGAAGAGCAGGAAGTAGTGGTTCCGGCTGGGGTGTCTCTCGTAGCTCCTTGGTCCGCCCAGAAGAACCCTCTTCATGGTCTTCACAAGGAAGACTCCCGTGCAGATGCAGAACCATGGCATGATGAAGTAATACAGATAGCTCCAGAAGATGCGGGCCAGCATTGAAAGGGAAGTGCCAGCGAAACCATACCCAGCATATGCCACGATGTCCAGCAATGGAGCTTCACCACTGCCCAGGGAGTACAGCAGAACTTTGATGAGCATGACTTGCAGAAACCAGCCAAGAATCCCTTTAGAAAACTGTAGGGTCAGTGCCTCAGGGGTAAACCTGCATCACAAAGCAATGCGCTTCAAGGTGAATCACCAATCCTTTTAAGGTTGTAAGACATGGCGGTTTCATAAATTTATTTGCCTTTCTTGTGTGCTGCTACTTCTCTAATTCCAGATGAAACAAAAGTCATTCACCTTCCAAGAACACCCAAGGCATACCCAGCAACTATAATGTAGGTGCCAAATGCCATCAACGGGATGTACAAGTCTGGTGCATTGATATCCTGGACTGGAGGTTTGTAGGACAGCCTTCCTCCTACTGGTTCAGTTATTCTTGTCCAGTGACCCTTAAGGTAGACAATAAAGGTCAGACATATGTTATAAATTATATACTTCATCAGAAGATTACAATGCAAAATCCTGCATAGATAGATTTGGTTGCCAGCTCTTACCCTGTGCAAGAAAGGGAACAAGATGACCTTCAGTTTGTTCCTCACATACTGGCTGTTGACTTGAAAGTAGTACTGAGGGTCGGACAAATATTGTGTTATCTGACAAAAATAGAGTGAGGTTTAGCCTTTCTAGTTCCAAGATAGATACACTGATATATAAACGCGAAACCTGTGAACAAATTTACATTGGTCTGCATAAACTCAGAACTTGAACCTAAAATCTTCCCTCCATAGGCTTCTAGCCCAGTACGGATCAGTCCTGGACCAGCACCATGCAAGGCAGTTCCAAACGGATTTGCTTGTGGATTTGTAGGCCTACCACCGAAGCCTCCCATATCAGTATTCATCGCTGCCATGGTAACTGAACAAAATAGGAGTCAGACAATAAATCATTCAAGGATACATGCACAATAAATGGTTGTTTGGATTCAAGATTAGAAAGCAGAGAATAGTTTCTATCAAAGCAGTTCTTAGAGAATGGTTTCTATTAGGAATTTTATGAAAAAACAAGTCTTAAGTAGCTATTATGCTATTGTTGCTTTATACATTTCTGATTTTGGATGCAACTGCTCAACATGTTTCATGTTAGACGAATGGCATACTGTTAGTCACCATGCAAACTATACTCATCATCAAAGCTGAGTCAGTTATGTGAATGATGATTGAATGAATAGGTAGTGTGAAGATTTACGGCCACAGAAACAGACACACAAGATTTTGCAAAAATGTGGAAGTTTGAGTTTACCAGAAAGCAGGTAACACTGACTTTTAAGAAATCTAGTTTTCAAAAGACTTGAGATCTAAACAAGGCCTAAAGTATGCTCTACATCATTACATCTTATGAATTGTGTAAACTAGGGCTACAGTAACAACCATATTGTGGTAGAGGTGCTACTGAAATAGAACTAGTTGTGATTCTGTGCCAATAATACTTCTATTGGTCAAAAAGGATGATTTGGACCACATCAAACTACAAGAGCCTTGACTTGCGATCGTGTAATCTGGAACTGTCTACACGAATAAAAAAATTAGCATTGTTGGGATGCAATTGTAAAACATTATTGGCACATTATGAAAATTGCTGAGGAACCATTGCAATTAGAGACGCAATTAAAGCAATGTCCGTATACAATCTAATCATATTTGATACAATGCAAACTGTTGTTGTAAGCAGTAGCCAGTAGGCCACTTCACAGTCTTTCAGGGGACAATACGCAATTGAAGATTCAGTGACCAAAGCACCAGAACTAGAACCCTGAATTGTTTTTTTTCCTGTCCTAATAAATCTATAAGAAGCCATAAACATGAATATGTGCCTCAACTTCCTCCTCTCTTAGGCACATCATCCACCAAGTACTACTGATACTTTCTTTTCCTTTGGTGCTTGACTCGTAACCAGGAAAAAACACGAAATGCATATATGTATTCATTCACCGTTTCCATGTATACCTTAAACCTTAGTGATGTAATGTAAATATACCACACACTAAATTGGATAGTGGCACTTATAAGCAGATTATATCTACATCTCTCGCATAATCCTACACATCAAATAGGAAAATACTTCTATGCTGCAGATAAATAAAGACAACAGGTGTATCAGCCATAGCCGTTGGTTATTTATGGCCACTCATCCACAAACATCACCAAACCCCCAGCAGCGCTTCGAATACCTTCCTACAATAGAAAATAAATCAGCGCCCATCACAGCCTCCCCAGTCGCTGTCCTTGGCCCCTTTCCCCAGCCACTCCATGCAATATTCAAGGGCTAATTGTTGCCAATGACGACCCTCGACATCCCCTCTAATCCCACAGAGTGACAGAGAGTAAAATCACGATGAACCCCCGATCAGGCCGCGGGAACGGACTCACCGTTGCGATCTCAACTCCGAATTCATTCAGCCCAAACCCAATTCGGCAAACAAAATGAAATGCACCAGCGCGCTAAGCCCCCAACTCCAATGGCGTCAACTGAGAACAGCCCCGAATCTAACCGTCTCAGAACCGGGGGATCGATGGATCAGATCAGCGCGACATGTATAATATGCTTGAAATTAGGTCAGATCCGAACGCAAACAGCTCACATTAGGATCAATGGGATGCTCTGTCTCGCACGGCAGCAGGAAGCAGAGAGAGGAGGCGGCGTACCAGGTCGGCGTCGGCGTGCTCGTCGCCCGACGAAGGGCCCGTCGCCGCTCGTCTAGCAGAGGCAGAGCAGAGGGGTGAAAACTGAACGCTTGGAAACGACGATGCGAGCACTCGTCAGTCGTCACTACTCTAACAGCAAAAATCAATACGTGGGCCGGCACGTATTTGCTTATTCTGCAGACACGGCCCGGTCCGGCCCAGACCAGTCTAGCCTCCAGAGTCCAGCCAGCCCCAAGCAGCTCTCATCCCCTGACGCTCAGAGCGCAAAGCATTCGCCGCCCGCACGAGCGCCGCCGCCGCCGCCGCCGGCAAAGAGGAGAGGCAACGGCAGGCTCAGCACGCATAAGCCCCGCCCCTCCGCGACGAGGCGCTGCTGATAAGGACGAGAGCGGACGCCCGAGACGCAGCGCACACGAGCGCCGCCTCTAACCTCCCGCCCGCCGCCACAAGCAATCTCCAGTGAGTTTGCCGTTCTCCTCTGGGTTGTTTTGTTTCTTCCTATTTTGATCCAGCTTGTTGTGAATTTGTTTCCATCATTTCCTTTTCCCGATTCTGGACCGTCCACTTGTTCTTCATTTTCTTTTTCCTCTTTGATTTCCTGCTCCCAAGAGGCTGCGGTTGTAGAGGAGACGAGGCAGTGGGGATGAAGTAGCTTGAACTGAAACCTGCAGTCCTGCACTGCCCTAATGCCCTTAATAATTTTAATAAGTTTGAGACTATGAGTTATGTAATAGTAGAACTTAAGTAGACTGTTATTTGCACTATTATTTATTCATTTATTAAACAAATACTGGTTTTTTTTTCTGGGAACAATGCCATATGGGTGTATCTGTATCCGTATCTGTGCTGCTCAGGCACAAACATTCACTGACTAGTGTCTCCTTCTTGCATTGGAACATGGCATAACAGCAATACAAGAGTGAACAAAGAAGCATTGAAAGGAAGACAAAATGCCAAAGAAGGGGACTAAATCTAAGAAGGAGGTGGACAATGTTCCCAATCAACAAGAAAATAAGCTTCCAGACTACCTGGAGCTCCAGCGTACACGTGTTGTCTGCAATGCTGATGCCCCGATTCATGTACACACATTTATATGCTACTCTTTCATGTCTTTGCATTTGTTGCTCATGATCATCTGCATGACTAGCCTTGCACATGTTTTCTGGTGAAATTGTCTGTTTGATATATTCATTGATTTTTGCATGAATTTAGTATGCTCATAAGTTTATCTTGCGTAGGAACTTAATTTCACATAGATACATAGATATTTTGACATTGTATGTCTAATTGACTACTTCACCAAACACGGAAAATTAATTTATTTTTCACCATTAAGTTTGTTTGCTGTTTTTTTCTGATAAAGGATTGAACTTTTGATTTGCTCAAAAAAAAAAGGATCGAACTTTTGATCTTTTTTTTCTCTATCTTGTTATGTGCACTGTCGACTTTGCTGCTATGCCCACAATTTCTCTGAAAATAATTTCGTTATGCTTGAATTCATGTTGGAAAATATTTATATTTGATTTTTGCTTTATTGTTTTTGTGAAAGAATTTTCTTCTTATTGATATTGAACTTCATTCAATTCTGTTATTGGGCTCATATTCTATGTTTTGTTTGTCTGTTTAAAAAAGACTCAAGGTTTCCAATACTCGGGTGCATTTGCTGCTATGGGAGTTGATAATAGCGTGTCAGTGGAGAAGTTTTGCAAGAACTTCAAAATCGAAATAAATCGTCTCACCGAAGATGATATGGAGTTTGATATGATTGGTATCGATGCATCAATAGCTAATGCTTTCCGAAGAATCCTCATCGCAGAGGTATTGGCTTGTTTTCATGCGTACGATAAGAATAAGATAACTAAGAACTGTCTTCTTTATTTTAGCACTTCATATGGATCGGAGTTCTGGATCAATAAGTGCTTATTTTAATACTTCCTCTGAACTATTAGGTTCCTACTATGGCAATTGAGAAAGTATTCATGGTTGACAACACTTCAGTTATAGCAGATGAGGTTCTTTCACATAGACTAGGACTTATACCACTTCATGCAGATCCAAGGCTTTTTGATTATATCTCAGGTTAGTAACTTCAATTGCTCTAGCTTCACCTTGATACGTTTGACACAAGATCCATCTTACTGTTCCTTTCTCTTTTCACAGAAAATGATGTCCCAAATGAAAGGAATACTATTGTTTATAAACTGCATGTTTCATGTCCAAAGGGTTCTCAACGAATTACAGGTATGCCTTATCTTCCTGCAATATCTGCTGAGTACAGATTCCTGTCATCTTTCGAAATGAAACTCCATGCCCAATGTTGCCTTGTTGGAAGAATATCTCATTGTTCAAATTGGAAAGCACAGGCTCGTTTGCACTTATGTGACATCTAATAAACGATTTACCAAGTGTACTGTAGTGACAAGTTAAACTTTCCATTGTAGTTTCCTTGTTAGTTAATGGGTTTACTTACCTCAAGTTGGTATCTTATGAACTTTGTCATTGACAATTATTGCTAAAAACTAAAAAGAACTTATATCTGTGGTTGAAATATGATCCTTTGCCTCCTTATATTTCTCTTCTATTATCAGCATAAACCAGATTTCCTGAGGAGGATGGTTTAGATTTTCTAGTACTAGTAATATAACTTTGTAAGTTTTGACTGCTCGGTTGTCTATGATAGTGAAATCTAGTGAACTAGAGTGGTTACCAGAAGGTAGCCAATTAAGCATGGCGGCCCCTGCGCAGTCTGGGGACAAACAGAAGACTTTCACTTCCTTCAGTCAAAGCCAAAAGGAGATCTTAGAGGAGCCTCTTGGTGTGAAGTTCAAAGATATTACAATTGCCAGGCTTGGGCCAGGACAGGTAGCTGCGTAACTTGTTTTATTGACACTGTTATGATATGACTAGGTGTACCTACATCTTTTGCATTTTTTTGATAAAGATATGTTGTTGTGTGAATGAGTCCACATGATAAAAATGGAGTTTGCTGGAAATCCAGAGTTTTAATGTATGAAGCCAATAGCTTTTTCCCGAACAGCTTTTCCTTATATCATAGAAATAAACTATGTTGGTGATTTGAATTCATTCTGTGATTTTGTGTGCATGCCAGATTTAAAATTTGTGAAGATAATTTGTCCATTATACCAGTTCTTTTTTCTCTAATGTATAATTTCCATTGGGGTACATTGTACTTTGTAATTTAATTTGTTCTTTTATAGGCTATTGAGCTCGAGGCACATGCTGTTAAGGGAGTTGGGAAAGTTCATGCCAAGTGGTCTCCAGTTGCTACAGCCTGGTACAGAATGCTCCCTGAGGTAAAATGGTTTCACTAGTGCATTTACAGCAAGATGGTGAATAACTGTATCCATTGCTTGTGTTTTGATTCTATATTGCTATATTATCATGTAGGTTGTCATTCTCAAAGATATTGAAGGTGATGATGCAGAGGAGCTAGTAAAGAAGTGTCCGGTTAATGTTTTTGACATTGAAGACCTGGGTAATGGTAAGTTCTCTTTCCCTTTCTTTTTAAGAGGCTGAACTTGAGGTAGCAAGGCAGGCAGACTCAGTATTTAGCTGTGGTGGCAGTCGGCAGGTGTTATATTTTGAATGTTGGAGTTGTTTGAAGCATTTGAAATTCTTAACTGTTTTAGTCGAAGTTTCTGATGGGTATTAATTGGAAGTTTGCACAACAGAACCAAGGAGAATTAGAAGAAATGTAATGTATGGTCCCAGTTTTTTTAGGTCTCATCTGGAAACTGCAATAGAACATGGTTGCTGCTAAGGGCTAAGGGATCAAAGACAACTTACAACACTGACCTGGATGTCCATTGCACAAACTATTGGGGTTTTAGTCTCCTATAAATCAGACTCCAAGCTTTTTTATGATTGATCTGCCTTTCACATTAGCCCTTCCAAACTGTATACACAGGTGGAAAAAAGGCAGTTGTTGCAAAACCAAGGGCATGCACACTCTGTAGAGAATGTGTCATGGGACCAAATGGGAATCGAGTCGAACTACGGCGTGTCAGGGACCACTTCATATGTAAGTATCAAGAACTCGATTATCTTTAAACTGAAATCTATTCATTATTATGCCTTCATAGTTGGACAACCGTATCACAGAATGGGAGTTTTTTCCCCAATACGATTGCACTGTACTTCCACTGCAACATTCTAATTCTCTGTGTTGGCCATTGTGTTTTCCTTAGTCACCATCGAGTCCACCGGTGCTTTGCCCCCAGAGGTGCTGTTCACAGAAGCCGTGAAGATTTTGGAAGAGAAGTGCGAGAGGGTCATATCTGAGCTATCTTGATAGGCTGACACTGTCCAACAATGGAGTAAACCGGCTTATTTAGTCTGCCATATCTAATATTTTTGTGGTGGATGTTTGGGTCAAGAAATGAGAGCTGAACTAGAATTAGTACTGTCGTGCTATGGAATGTCCTGTAAAAGTGTACTGTTAGATTAAACTGTGGCAGTGAATCAACTGGCAACAGAGACTGGATATTAATAGATCGAAATACACGGTTGTGCCACATGCAGATATCAATGTGTTAGCGCACGAGCAGTCAAGCACAGGTCTGCGAATGCAACGTTCAGTTATTCATTTGAAGCATCGGTTGATGATGCTGCACACGGCCACACCAGAAGCACCACTGCAACTTCTAGGCTGTCAGATGTGACTGTGATGTCATTCCTCAGTTTATGCTGTGGTTGGGAACATTTGGCATACCATGGAAATGCCTCGGGGCTGAAATTGCCTCTTATGTTTTGCCCTTCATGTGGATGAGTTTTCTTTTCCTTTTTTCATGCGGTGGAAAGACCGCAAGAGCGCAGCTTGCATATATTGGTGTGATGGTGTTTGTCAAACAAATTGCCAGTGCCAGAAGCTG
Organism: Cymbopogon citratus; assembly: GCA_031170775.1. Taxonomy (NCBI): domain Eukaryota; kingdom Viridiplantae; phylum Streptophyta; class Magnoliopsida; order Poales; family Poaceae; genus Cymbopogon; species Cymbopogon citratus. The sequence continues at coordinate 10,446 of DXKC01002548.1, forward strand.
CTGCTCTATCCGCTTGGTTGCCTACCGGCCGCCGCCCAAGCCCCCAGCCCCATCACTGCTGGCATCGACGCCCCAGCGCTTCTTGTGTGGTGCGGGTCGCAACTCGGAGAAATGGCACCGGCAACGTCCACGCCTGCTGACATGAGCCGCGGTCCGCGGAGGGGCAGAGCAGTCGCGGCGGACCAATATGCCTAAGGGCTCTGCGTAAAATAGAAACGAAGAAATCAAGAAATGGAAGGCAGTGCAAGTTGCTCCTTCGGTTCTCTTTAATAACTGTCTTTGCACTAATCGGTAATAATCATCATCATCATCATACATGCGTACATACATACACTTGCCCTCGCACTCCAGGCCTCTGCAGAGTTCAGCTCAATGCACAAAAAGGTAAGGGATGTCAAATTTAACACGAACACCGACCTATATGTAGCATATAAATTAGCTCCAATCCTACCAACAGCAGTTGCGGATGAACACAGCTCCAACGTTACATCAGAATCATGCAATCATGCTACGCTGAGGATCTACTTGAGTCAACTCATGTTAGTCACGGGTTTTGGCTTCTCATCAGCTTTGCACTCTGTGACTGCAGCTGGAGTCCTTTGTCGGTGTTGCGTGACCACCAGTTGATCTGTGAAAAGTAGATCCCTTAGACAATTCAACTGCTGTCGCTCTTTCTCCATCAGCATCTCCTTCTGTTCAAACCGGCATATTTTATCTTGGATTTCCTTCATCTGAAAAGGTCACACATGACATAAGAGATGATAGAGACTAGCAGTAAGTATATATATATACATCAATTTGTAAGTAGATATCTCATGAGTGTTGGTACCTGGACATCTACTATGTTTGATAAAGATTGCTCTACGCTGTTCCGTTCCTTCTCAAGTTGTGCTCGTGCATTAGCAGCCGCCTCTTTCAGCAAATCGTTGACTGAGAGACCATTTGTGTGAGATGATTCTGAAGAGGCATTAAAGTTAGCAGCTAAGAAGTGTGTTATGTGTGGGGTGAGCAGGAAGCATTTTAACAGTGGATGATGTTCATATGCACACATAATTCAGGTACAGGTCACTATTATTTGCACATCGCACAATGCTATATATAATACTATACATGTATGCTTGAGCGTATTGTTCCCTGTAGATTGCTATTTGCATCCATACAACAAACTTCAATTAACCATCACTGTTGATACTGCTTGCATTTTACACAGTGATGTGCAAAGGAGTATGCTCATGAATAATTCAACAGCAGAAGTTGCAAAAGAAAGTCTATGTAAAGAGCAGAGCTGATACCTTCTTCCTTGGTGCTATTTATTGAAGTTTCAATCTCGCCATCATTTAGGTCAACACGGGATTGTGCAGAAATAGCTGCTTGCGCTGCAGCTGAGGCAACATCGGAACCCACAATGGCTGATAAAAATGCAACCTGGGAAAACACTTTCGGTTACTCAGATTTCTCCCTCAGATATTCAATACATCTGAAGTGAACAACAATACAGTACGAGGAAGCTGAGGATCAGTTTTGAGAATGTTATGCCAGAGATTGTTTATATATTATCCTAATGTTTCTCTGACAGGTTACATTCTTACATACATGCAACGACTAAGTTTTAAACTTTTAATCACAAAAAGGATTTGTATTGGAACTGCCATCTTTGCTCCTAGGCCCAAGCAAATGGCATACTGCTTAAAAGTACTCTAGCAGCTACCAACATCAGGATAAAAAGCAACGATGCAGACCTGAGCCATAATCGGATTGCTTGCATCTGCTAGTGGACTGAGATGTAGTTTTTTGGAGACATCTGTTCCAGGCTCATCAGTATTGTCATCATTGTTCTCAAACCCCATTCTATCCTCCTTGGGTCCCATGAATTGTTCTCCGAAAGGTAACCGTATAAATCTTGCAATACAGTCTTTTTCTGACCGACTACCAACATGTTCAGACACCTTTTTCCAGTCTTCGCCATAATGCAAGACAGCCTCAAGCAAGTGTAGAGTTTCTTTGTCTGTCCAATCTGGTTTTGCATCTTCAGTAATTTCGACTCTCTTGAAGTTAGCAGGAGACAGACCTGGCCGGTAGTTGTTTTTTGCATAGCATCTAGCACAAAGACTTATATCTGCCTGATCATATGCAAAAGATTAATAAGAATAACTTAGTAACTTTTCAATTAAAAAATTTAAGTCAATGAAAAAGTTTCAGCTAACATGGTAAGAATGGCAAGCGATGACAATAGTTGAACTGATCTTTGTTGACCACTTCAATTGGCATGAACTTGATCTGAATTGTTCACATGTCACGTCACTTAATGGTGATACAAATGTACAGAACGTCTAACTTCGAACTTCATTGTAAAGTGACGATAATGTTCTGACTTAGTGACTACAATCATACCATCCAAGAAAAGAAATGAACAAATGCGGCTACTACAAAAGCTGAATCAATATATGAACAAAATGAGTGCCTGAATGACTTCGAATGTTCATAAATGAGGAGCATTGGACTAAAACCAGGCCTATAGGCGATAAGAAACATTTCCAATTTATTCAGAAGAAACAAAATCTAGCCACCTTATAAACAAGGTTATTTGTTCACCAGTCTTAATGTGTTTTCTTGACTAAGGACAAATACTTCAATATTTGCAGGTAATTTTGTGCACAAAAGTTGCAATGTGACCTCAGTTTAAAAAGAAGCAAATCAATATGACAATTGTCACAGAAAAACATGTTTATATTACATTGGATCTTTTTTTGTTCAAAAGGTTGTCCGCTCACCTGTACTAATACCCTTCCCAGGAAACATGTCAATGGAGATAACATGGACCATAGGACCAACCAGGAAGGCAGGAACACATCCAACCATGCCAAATGAATTTATTGATACATGGCTGAACTCATAACCACAGAACTATTGCTCCTTCCCATGAACAAAGCCAGCGGTAGGGCAGGGCGGGCTCGAGCCCCCCCGACCGCCGCTGAACACATGGAGTCCCCTCTCAGCCTCTCGATTTTTTTGCCATAGATGCAAGGTGTAGGAGGGGCTGAGCTCAATCTTCTTCTGGTGGTAGAAGACGACTTTCATTGAGTTGGGTCAGTGCCTAGCATTCCTAATCAATATGGCCAGTGTCCCACTAAATACAGCCCAATAGCTATAGGAAAGAAGCTCATCCGCTCTGTTTGCTCCGTCCATCTCTGTCTCTCAGCTGACAGCTATCACGACTGCGTGAAGCAGGTATGGAGCGCCAGCGGCGGATGTGGAGTGCGCACACGGGTTTGCCATAGCCCCTCCTAATTTTTTTTTCCTGGCTTCGCCCCTGCTTATGTTACATACCATGAGAAACCAAAGATGGAGATTTTGGCAACTCAATTTATCTTAATGTTTCCAGCAAATACAAAATACATTAATGAGTTATAAGATAGTTCTATTCCGACCTAAATATTTTATTTGTGTTACCAAATCTATATCTGCAGCGGAAAATTGATTCAGTGGTACTATCCCGATGGAAAATTTATGCAGTGGTACATATATATACCACAAATCCACAATTCAAAAATACACACCTTGTCACAGGCGTAGTAAGCAAGCCCACACACGGTGCGGCACCCGGTACAGAGCTTCCTGGGTGCAGTTGCCCCAGAAGGCAACGAGGACTGTTGCGCAGCCTCTTCCCTCTTCTCTTTCGCCTGTTTTGACCCCGATGGCAAAGCACCGTAGTTGATGAGCCCCCATTCCTCAAGGAAATCGAAGACGCGGCGGACTGAGCCGACGTCGCCAACAAGGCCCCGCCGGGCCTCGGTGAGCGTGAGCCGTCGACCCGGCCGCGCCCGGAACCTCCGTATCAGGGAGTCGCGGTAGTACTTGTACGCGTGCGGGCCCCGGGACCCGGACGCCGCCGCGGCCTCCCCCTCGAAGAACTCCGGCAGGAGGCGGCGCTCCGTGTCATGGATGGAGTCAAACGAGAACCACGCTGCGAGGGGAAGCCCCGATTAGGGTTCCAGGTTTTAAACCTCCACAAGAGGTAGAAGCGCGGTGCTAAGGCACGGGTTTGGTTACCTGAATAACTAGGGACGGTGATGATGTAGGATGGGTCCTCCGCTCCGGCAGCGGCGGCCACTGCGGCGGTGGCGGCGGTAGAGGACGAGGGGGTGGGAGGAGCCTCCGACTTGACGGGACCCAAGGTGGAAGGCGCCCGGAGAGCAGGTGGAGCGGCGGGGCGTGGATGCGGAGGTGTTGGTGTAGGGACGAAGTTGGCTGTGGCCGCCGGCACCGTCACCGTCGCCGTCGTTGTCGCCGTTGTGGCCATCGGAGGTGGAAGGGAAGAAGGAGAGGCGGAAACGCGGTCGTTGGGCTGGGTTCGATAAAAAGAAGAGACTTTGATTTGCGTGTGTCGTATGCATTGGGCCCCAGTGTTTTTTTACACGAGGCCCAGTGACAGAGTATCTCCAATAATTAAAAAAA
>DXKC01002549.1:0-16935 GCA_031170775.1 Cymbopogon citratus
AGAAAGGGACTATTGCAAAAAGAAATAATTAGTTTCCATTCTGTGATTGGAGTCGCCATTTGCATTTAGTTTTGAGGGGTTAATCAACCTGAGGTAGTACAAAGTCTGCAACGACCACTTATAATCATAACATGGTCTGATATTTGTATAAAACTGTAAGATTAAAAACTTTTGTCTTTGCCTGTGTTTGTAAAAATGTAAAATAGTAATAAAAATATTGTGCTTATGTGGACCTGATTTTGTGATGTGCATAACCTTCTACAGGAAAGAGTTCATAAAGGATCCACTGCTTCTTAGAACGCCATCAACATTGCTGCTGGGAGAAGGTAGTAGATTGGTAAGTCCTACATATCATTCTTTTTCCACTAGGCAGATTTCTCATATATTTTTTAATGCCTTTGAGTGCTGAAAAAGTTTTCTCGGTTCTAAATTGCTGGCTTTTCTAATTCTTATTAAGTGTGCAAAGAATTAGATGTGCAATATTTCAAATTATGCAGAGGTGCATCTACAAATACTATTAGCTCTGTATTTTTTTCCATTTTCATTATGGTAATTACAATCTTGTGAACTCGATCCACTTTACAGATAGCACATGAGCTTTTGTTGAAATATTTCGCAAGGCATATGGGTTCTTTAAGTCTTCTATTCAACATGATCTTCCTAGGATATCTCCACAAAATAGGTGAGTATAACACTTTGTTTAGGCACCATGTTAATCCATGTGAACGGTGTTCACATGATGCTTATTGCCTTGGTTGTCTCATGTGTTACTGGACACGCCTCTTATTAAGCCCATGAAGATTTTCACCTCCTTCCCTTGAGACTATCAGGGTTGAATGTCTTCAACTTGACCTGTCACTTTTTCAAGAGAAACAATAAGAGTGTTTACTTTATATCAAAATCGTTATTATTGATTGTCCACTGCTTTGTTTCACCAATAGAACTATCGGTATTTTTTCCAAATTAGTTACTGAGATGGTTTTTCATGTGGATGGTGTCTGCTCCAAATTTAGAATTGAGATTTTCTTGTTGCTGACAAGCAAATAGAAAGTTTATACACATTCATGACCTTAATATAGCATTTTCTTCTTTGGCCCATTTATGATTCCATTATTTTCACTTCTGTTTTAATCTTTTCAGGTTTGAGGTACCATGCACAGATGTATATGCACATAGCTTGGTTTCACTGTCAGATGGGAATTGGATTTGTTAGAAAATGCACGCGCAGACCATTACTTAGCTTAGGTAGATTGTGTTCACAAGATATATGACGGGAGGAAGGGTAGCAAACTATGCTCAACAGAACAGATGGTAAAATCTTGCTGTTGCTGCACCCTAACACTTTGTTTTGACATGATTTTTTTTTCTTGGACATGTTTGGTACTTATTTTGTTCTTTAATTTGCTGTGATTCGAAGGAGCAAAAAGGAGGACGTAAATCCGTTTCCTCTAGGCACAAAATGGTATGGTCTGCTCTGTCTTTGTTAGCTGCGTTTGTTAGCTCCATCATCACTATGTGGACCTTAATTTTGCTTTTCCTATCCCAGTCAATACATGTTGTTTGTGGATTTAGACTCATGCTCTACTTAGACTTTATTCTCAACCTCATATTTCTTAGACATAATGGCAAAAGAAGATTCTGTCTTACGAGTTCACAAGTTGTTCCCATTGAACAGTTAGGCTCAAACAGTTAGGAAAGAGTCCAATCAGAAAAATACATTCATTATTCAGTAGTGCCTTTTGAAGCGTTTAAGGTTGGTTATATAAAAATGAAGCATTCCATGGTGCATTTTTGCACTCTAAGCAGCTGTTGTTATGGACCTATGGCCCTGTGTGTCGGGTGTGATTGTGAATCAGAAAATTTTTATGTGTGTAAGGATTGTATAGTTAACGGTATGAAGATCAGGTAGCAATATATATTTCAACAAGAAGCCACTAAAGCACAAAGAAAGTAACATAGTTGCAGACTATAGCAGGTTTTCATGTTCACAGGTTCATTCTTCTGAATTTTATGATTGATAATTGGCTGTTAATTTATGTGCGCTGCAATGATTATTTTGCCTATTTAGTTCAACTTTGGATAAAATACATTTGTTTGGTTCCACTGTTCGGTCAGTTAACTGATGCTATCAGCTCTCTCTTTAGACATTGATGCAAATCTTGCTCTTTCTCTTTCCCTCTTGCGCACCTTCGAGTCTTTATCCACTGATGCATTTTTACCAATCAAAAAATAATTAGTATAACCTGATGCAAAATACAGCATTAGTCAATTAAAAGATGCACAAGTTACAAACTCGTAATTTGTTATCTTTATTTGCAACAGATGAAAGGACTCCTATTGTTTAACTATTCTTGTACTGCATAAAAATTGCTAGTTCAAATATGGACAATTAGACAGGAGTTCCAGTTATACATCTGAAACTGAAAATTTCCATACAGATCTGTATTTATATTTGTTACAAAGTGGAAACTGTTGAAGATGATTCTTATGGTGTTTGCCATAAAATTTCTCTAGTATGCAACTGTGCATTGATATATTCATCTTTATCCTTTTGATACGATGAAATTATTCATAAGATTGTATGAGAATTTCCTCCTTTTTTTCATAAATGTCTTATATAATTTTTTCATTCTAATTTGTTCATATTGCCGTGTTCTATATTTCATATTTGCTGAACCTTTAAACCCCTTCTTTTAAATCCATAAGACTAATGGTTTTCACTAATTTAAAACGAGTAAGCGAGAGTCATTGCAGTGTCTAGTGTTCTATTTGCTATTTCTTGTCTTACTGAATTATCATCGATTCATTTATTTATATGGACCCGATAAGTCAAGAAGCATGCTATTAATTTGTTACTTATTTAACTACCTGATAAGTCAATAAGTATGCATCAGAAAAATCAGATTTAGCAAAGCCACATGTGTGCATCCATCTTGTTTCCAAAGTAAATCAAGTGCATTAGAACTGCAATCACTACAGACGACAGGATTAAGAATCACTTACGCGTGACTTGTTTGCCTTGGGTACAGTTTGACATAGAGGCAGATTACGAGGGAGGCAAGTGAGGGAGGAGAAGATTGTCGTCGATGTCGAGCGGCCACGGCGATGGCACGAGATAGGCGTTGTCTGACCACAAAACAGAAGGTGAGGGATAATTCATATAAAGGTTCAATCATGGATTAGAACTGCAATCACTACAGGCCATATAGACAGAGGATTAGAGCAATTTTCTGAGCATTACTTACCAGTGACCTGTTTGGTTGTGTACAGTCTAACAGAGAAGCAGATCGCGAGGAGAAGATTGCCGTCGATGTCGGCCACGATGATGACACGAGTCAGGCGCCGTCTGTCCGCGAATGAGGGAGGCGGCGAGGGAAGTTGGAGCAGGAGATCGCTTAGCCTGAGACGCCTGACTGCCTGAGGACGATCGTCTCCATGTGCGACGAGGGAAACACGTCTGGCATAGGACGAAGGCTTTGGCGATCTGGTCTTCCTGGAAACCGAATAGAAGAGCGAGACGTGGATTACGCACGACTCTGGGAAGTGGATCGTGCGGAAAGGTCCATGACTCTCGTTGCCCGTGGAATTCCTTGTGTGCCTTGCATGCGGAAACTACTGTGGGTGTGGCTGGGTCCCACGGGAAGTGGTATTTCAAGGGAAGTTTTCACGGTGCCGGGTAGACTTTCGTGCGGGGAGGGAGCGCGCGAGTGCCGGGTAGAGCGGAGCGGGGCGACGCACGTTGTCCGCCGGGGTAGAGTCTCACTTTCGTGCTTTTTAGTAGTCGGATCGGATGGATTGGAGTTGGATTGGATTGGAAGTTGGATAAGTGGCAAGTCAAAAGAAAACTTCACTTGCTAGAAAGTCAACAGAAGACTACACTCGTTATTATTATTATTATTTTTTTTTTGTGCGTGCGCCGTGTCCGGCGACAAATGGCGTCGTTTGTCGAACCTTTTTTTTCCTAGAATATCGGCGTCGCTGCTTGATTCGCAGGGACCTTGCCGTCCATTGCAATTGATTATGCATGGTTAATAAAAGCGATCGAAGCCAAGCCAAGTTGCCATTGCCAGTCACCATTCACCAGGCTTGCAAGCTATAGCAGCAACGAGTCAACACCACGACACGAACGGCGATGCCGCAGCCGCACGTCGTGGTGGTGCCCTACCCGGGCTCCGGCAACGTCAACCCGGCGCTGCAGCTGGCCCAGCTTCTGCGCCACCACGGCGTCTTCGTCACCTTCGTCGTCACCGAGCACAACCTCCGCCGCGCCAAGCAGGCCGCCGCCGCAGCCACTGACGAGGGCGACGCCGTGGGTGGCCGCGGCCGCGAGGAAGGGTTCCGGATCGAGACCATCCCGGACGGGCTGGTGGACGCCGACCGGGACCAGCAGGACTACGACCTCGGCCTGTCCAAGGCCACCACCCACCGGTGCGCGGCGCCACTGAGGGAGCTCGTCGCGCGGCTCCGCGGTGGCGACCTTCCGCCCGTCACATGTGTGCTGCCCACGGCGCTCATGAGCTTCGCGCTGGAGGTGGCCCGAGAGCTCGGCGTGCCCAGCATGGTGCTCTGGACCAGCAGCGCGGGGGCGCTCATGGGACACATGAGGCTCCGGGAGCTCATGGAAAGAGGCTACTTACCACTCAAAGGTACTTTTGACGCCCCTTGTACATACACAGTCTAATCTTTGCCAAAACATCGTCTAGTGATCTAGTCTAATAGGCTCGAAATGAAAATTAGAACTTAGAAGGTGAGTTTTCCTCAAAAAGAAAAAAAGAAGGTGAGCGAAATATTTCGCAGGGACGTTACGAATTTAGTTTATATATATTTCGAATTTTTGACAAGCTAACGCAATGCCATAAACCTGGTGAGGCCTCGTTTAAGTTCAACTCAAACTTCAAAATAGAACAAAGTTCCTGTTCATGCGTTTTGCGATTGCTGTGTGCTAGATCTTGACGAACTGCTTACAAAACATACTAACTAAATTACTCCCTGCAATCCAGAAACATGTGCTAGATGGTATATAATAACTTACTATTCTTCGTTCCAGTACCAGTGACAAAAAAAAAATATCTTTTCCGTGGATCAAGTTGTTTTTATAATATATTAATTATACATTGGCCAGTTGCGTTTACTTTACATTTTTAATTGCAAGTAGCTTCAAATAAAGTACGAATCATGCACACACTACTATACATACGGGCGTGGCTTGCGCTCGGACGTCCACGCATCGGACGCCGAGGCCCCTGCTACTCCGCCTCGCAGGCCCAGCAGCACCCGCACGGCCCTGCTTCGTGTTCATGCCCAGCACGCTTCGTGCCCCGCGCCGTTCTGATGCCACCCGCACAACAAGTAGGAACTAGTACTCGTAGTACTGCTGCAGCGCTTGGTTACTTGCCTGCACGGGAGAGCGTGTACCATGGGCCTGCCCAGCTGCATAGTACGTAGTACAGAGTACAGTACTGTAACTAAAGAGAGAGGGGATAGGAGCACAGCACACGTACAGTAAGTGGGGACCAAGCCTATGGTGTCCTACAGTACATAGGGTGCTGGTTGTACTCATTTGTGGGGACCAAGCCTATGGAGTTGGAAGCTACGAGTAGTCCCCTAGATAGAGCATAGGGGCAGCAGCTGCTTTTTTTAAGATAATGGATTAAAAATTCGGTTTCATCTATTAAAAGATAGAATCAGGCCAATTATTACAGACAACAACAAGAGTACCAAGTTTGGCCGTACAGCAAATTCGGCCACACACAAGGAAACAAGGAATAAAATAAGTTTTGACTAAACATGACCGACGAGACTATGTGATAACCAGCCACGTGAACCGAAGAAATCTAAAGCGCACGTTTCCAGGTGTTGCGCCACGGAAATCAGTTGATCTTTGAGATCCTCATGCCGTTGCAGTAGAGCCCATAGACGTAGCCAATGCGTTCCTCAGAAAAGTACCTGCAAAAGAGATTTGTGTCTGTATTTGTCAAGAACTACTTCATTCCTTATTATCCATATTGCCCACAGAAGTGAAGCAGCTGCAGTTAATAACAGAGTATTGTACTTTTTACTACCCGACTTAGACCAAACATGGAATAAAGCATCCATACTATTAGGTGGTACAATGCCGAAGAGTATAAGGGGCAGCAGCTGCTGCAACATGAAAACAGATGAAACCATTAAAATACACTCACTGTATAATTACTGCAAAATATACAATATTCAGATAAATATGAAAGGGCCAATTGCTCTACTGCCCCTATTTTAGAGGCTACTTGCTCGTTTGCCCCCGTTTTTTTAACTTTGCTCATTTGCCCCTGTTTTTAGTCTTCCAATTGCTCGTTTGCCCCAAACAGGGGCATTTGCGCAATTAAAACAGTTGCGCGTTTGCCCCAAACAGGGGCATTTGCGCAAGTGGGAGATTAAAAATAGGGGCAAATAAACAAAGTTAAAAAATAGGGGCAAACAAGCAATTAGCCTCCAGAATAGGGGCAGTAGAGCAATTATTCCAATATGAAATATGTGAAACATTTTAAACATATATAGGTGCAATATAAGAAACATCCGAATATTAACAGATGAAACATTTAAAAAAGACTCCAGGAACATACTTGTATAGCCGCTGCAACATATACACATCCAGATAAAACAGGTGCAACATATATTTGAAACTTATTGAAACATTTTAAACATATACTCCCTCTGTATCTGAAATAGAAGTCGTTTAGAATATGATTGCGCATACCAAGGAGTGATTAATTAAGGGGAAGTTTTCCTTCTTTGCCCTTATTAAATAGGGCTGCGGGTGTATCCTGTACATTAATTCTCCGTAGTCCGATTGGCATCCTCTCTGCGGCACAGGCCTGAGGTCCAGTGTTCGAACATCTCCGGCCGCACTAGTTTTTTTACCTCTACGTAGATTTTGCATGGTGCATGCTCGCTACTGAGCTCTCGCGTGCACGCTTGCTGGCTTGCGATTTTTTTCGTTCATTTGTTTGTTTCGGCGCGTTTAGGAGCGTTATTTTCGTTCGTTTGGCAATCACCGAGCATGCAGCAGGGTCCGCCGATTCGAGTGCCTGCAGTAATAAAACGCTGGCCTTGTCTTGCGGTGCCTTGCTTGTTCATCTAGCCATGGCTTAGCTTCTTCTCTTTCTACCTACTCCTTCCATAGTGGACGAGACCGCATCGCAATCGCATCGAGAGCATGTCCAGAATACCAAGTGCGCACGGCTCCATGATTGGTGGTCCTCATGAACTTGATTGCAGCGAGGGCAAAGAAAAGCTCCCCGGCGACAAGGAATCCGTGCTCGACTATAAATCTCGACGGAGTCCGGCACCACCAGCGCCGCCTCAACGGAGTTGAGTCCATCGACGGAGTCCAGTGTGATGACAGAGTCCGGTGTATCGACAGACAGCAGCGGGTCGAAGGAGTCCAGTGCCACGACGACGTCCTCCACGGCGACCTCGATGGAGTCCTGCGCGCGATGACGGCGACCTCGACAGAGTCCTGCGCGATGACGGCGACCTCGACGGAGTCCTGCGCGGCGATCTCGACAGAGTCATCCGCGTGCTGTGGGCGGCGAGCGTGTCAAATCGAGGAGGCGCGATGGAAGCCGTGCGGCGGGCGGTGCGATTAATGACGCGCGGAGACTGCGGATTTACTACGACGCGCATGGCCAGGAGTCCAGGACCCAGGGGTATTTGCGTCCAAAACCAGCCTTGGTTGCGTGAATGACTTCTTTTGCCGCAATCGCCGGTGGCTCCAGAACGACTACTAAATAGGATATGGAGGGAATAGGTGGAATATATGGAACATCCAGATATTAACAGCCGAAACATTTAAAAAAGACTCCAGAAACATACTTGTATAGCCACTGCAACATATACACATCCAGATAAAACAGATGCAACATATATTTGAAAATAGCTGAAACATTTTAAACATATGGTGCAACATATGAAACATCTAGGTAGTATCAGTTAAAACGTTTGAAAAAAGACACCATCAACATACTTAGCCACTGCAACATATACACATCCAGATAAAATAGTTACAACATATATTAGAAAATAGCTGAAACATTTAAAATATACACTTGCTATGCACGCGTATAGCCAATTGCAACACTTGCAGCATATAAAACATTTGACAACATATATTTAAAATAAAGTAGTTGAAATATTTGAAAGATAGATCTTGCAGCGGTGTCTTGTGAACCATCGAGTTGCCTTGGCATCGAAGAAGCTTTGGCCGTCGTCCGTCCGCCTTGCCCCTAACACCCCGCGTGTTTGGCCTTGTCGCCCTGGATCGGTCACCTGTGGGCGCTCCTTCTGGAGTCTTCTCGGTGGCGAGAAAGGTTGTTTCAGGGGTTAATGCATGGGCCCTCAAGCCTCCGCTCCCTCGAAGCCCCTGGAGGAGTTTGTCTTCTTGCGTCATGTCCTGTGTATGAGCCTATACACCTAAGGGGCAGCAATGGGAGCCCCCGAGTCTTGGTAGCATAGTCAGTCATCTTCTTGTGTCATGTCTAGCTCATGCGTGACCCTATCGACGGAGTGGCCAAGCCACTTCCAAGGGGTAGCGCCTGGAAGCCCCCAAGCCTTTGTGGCTCGGTCCGTCATCATCTTGCGCTCGTGCCATGGTGACTTGCGGCGCTGTCTTCTTGTGCCCTGGCCTTGGATTGATCTAAGGCTAGGGTGAAGCCAAGGGTCAGGCTCAAGCTCCCGTTAGTCGGGAAGCCTAGGATCGGGCAAACCCTCGAGCCCAAAACAGAGGTGAGAAGCAGGATCGGGCTCATCCTAAGCCCTTATCCTAATGGTCGCGCAAGCACACCTGATGAGTGTAGCCCCTGAGTCCCCTAGCGATCTTGGCAGGATTGATCCCCCTCGGGATCCTTTGACCCCAAGGCTTTACAAACCCCTATGTTAGGATCTCGTCAGGTGCCCTTTTTTTTTAGATCACCTCAGGATCCCCACCTGAATTTCATTATTGCGGATTTTTAGTAAAAGTTGGCACTTGTAGTTATACTATTGGGTCATGAGCACAGAAGTACTCCCTCCATTTCAAACTGTAAGTCATTCCAAAAAAAAAACCTTAGAGAGTCGAAGCTTTTTAAGTTTGACCAAATTTATATGATAGAATAATAATATTTATGATGCCAACTAAGTATCATTAGATTCTTCATTACTTATATTTTCATCTTATCATATTTGATATCACAAATTATTGTAGTTTTCTCTAAAGTTTTGGTAAAACTTGAAAAGCTTTGACTCTCTAAGATTCTTAAAATGACTTACAATTTGGAATGGAGGGAGTATAAAGCAAGAAAAATGATCGAGAGAGAGAGAGAGAGCGTAAGTACCAACAGAAACAACACAAAGTGCAAGGAGAATCCTCCCTAGCAACCACAGGGTAAAACAACAAAGCAACAACGGCCAGACAGAGGCATGTCGATGATCATCAAACATTGCACCACCAATAGACAGAACTCTGATGAACTCCGCTCCACATGTGGTTGTAAGGCATGAGTGAAGATTATGGAGAGACAGAGCTAGACGAAAAACTCACTTGGCTTAACTCGTTTACTTTGTGTTAACGAGCCAAGCTAGTGTTTTACCTCATTAATAAGTTAATGAGCTAGCTCGAACTTATAATCTATTCGAAATTGACGATAGGTGTTGTAGATGCTATCATTCTTTTCTCTAAACTTGATGAAACTGACAAATTTTTTTGTTAAAATAACTTAGATTGTGAATGGATCATAATTATTATTCAAAACAGTAGCTGGAAACCAAAAGTTAACATAATGTATATGTGTGGATTATTTGCCCTTATCTTCTTCTCATCTTTGCAGATGAGAGCTGCTTAACGAACGGGCACCTAGAGACGACAATCATCGACTGGATCCCCGGCATGCCGCCGATCAGCCTCGGCGACGTCTCGAGCTTCGTCCGCACCACCGACCCTGACGATTTTGGCCTGTGGTTCAACATCACCGAGGCCAACAATTGCACCAAGGCCGGCGCCCTCATCATCAACACGTTCGACGCCCTCGAGCCGGCCGTTCTCGCCGCCCTCCGTGCCGAGTACCCGCGCATCTACACCATCGGGCCGCTGGGCTCCCTTCTCCGCCGACACCACGAAGACGAAGACGATGCTGGCGCCAGCAGCTTGCTTGACCTAAGCCTGTGGAAGCACGACACCGAGTGCTTGGCCTGGCTGGACGTGCAGGCGCCGGGCTCCGTCGTGTACGCCAACTTCGGCAGCCTCACGGTGGTCACCGCGGCGCAGCTGGCGGAGTTCGCGTGGGGCCTCGGGGCGACGGGCCGCCCGTTCCTGTGGGTCATCAGGGAGGACCTCGTCTCCGGCGGCGGGCCGGCAGCCGCTGCACTGCCGCTGGCCTTCGTGACGCAGACAGCGGAGCGGGGCCGCGTGGCCACGTGGTGCCCGCAGGAGCGGGTGCTACGGCACCGCGCCGTGGGGTGTTTCCTGACGCACAACGGGTGGAACTCTACGTGCGAGTGCCTCGCCGCCGGAGTGCCAATGGTGTGCTGGCCGGTGTTCGCGGACCAGTTCACTATCTGCAAGTACGCGTGCGAGGTGTGGGGCGTGGGGCGACGCCTCGATGAAGAGGTGAGGAGGGAGCAGGTTGCTGCGTGTATCGATGAGGTGATGGAGAGCGTTGAGGTCCGGAGGAGCGTGGCGAGGTGGAAGGCTGTGGCCGAGGAAGCTGCTAGCCCCGACGGGTCGTCGCACCAGAACCTTCTCGCCACGGTGGAAGCGCTCAGGGTCAGCTCGCTGAACTCCGAGTCCGAGCCGTGAGGAGATGAACAGATCATTAGGAATTTGCGGTGTTCGAAGGAGCGAGGGTTTATTCAGATGAATGAAATGTTTAGGCCCAAATGGATTCCATGTACTAATTAGTAACTACTCCCTACATTCCAAACTATAAAACGTTTGATTTTTTAACTCAAAGTTTGACTGCTTATCTTATTAAAAAATTATAAATAAAGTCAAATTTAAGTTATTCTTGAAGAACAGTATTAATAAAGCAATCCAGAACAAAAGATGTGATATACAATATTACACAACTTTTTGAATAAGACGGACTTTCAAACTTGGTGTTAAAAAATCAAACATATTATAATTAAGAACGGATTTATAGTACTAAACAAAACAAACTATATGAACACCTCTCTCTGATATTCTGGTAACGTTTTCAGCAATGACGTGATCTTCAACCCTTTTAAGAGCAATTCCAACATATGTGTTATCCTTGTTAGATTTGCTATTCATGAATTTTTAGGCAAAAAAGCGGACTCCAACAAATGTGCTATATGGTTTTATAAAATAACAAAAATACTATCCCTGACATCTCGGTGGTTATATATAGCCAGTCATAGCCATTTTCTACTTAACTTTATAAAATAGCAAGTCTGCTGTGAACCACCTCTTTTTTTGACAAGTTTTCTGTTTTACCAAATGTATCTCGGTGGCCATATATAGTTAGTCATAGCCATTTGCTACTTGATTTTGTAAAATAGCAAGTATGTTGTGAACCACCTCTTTTTTTTATGAGTTTTCTATTTTACCAAATGTCTGAGCAATGAGATATGGCTGAGCATCTCCAATAGTTTGTCAAATCAACTTGCACCCATCCTTTTTTTTTGGCAAAAATTAGAAATATCGGCCTCCAACAATTTGCCAAAATGATTTGCCAACCATCGCTCCTGTCCACGCGCGTAAATATACGTGCACGTACTCGGCTTGCTATCCGCGCCACCGCCTCACTTCCCGCGAGCGAGCAAACCATCCACGGCGTACTAGGCAGCGGCGGCGGGCGGTAGGAAGCCCTACAGCACAAGCCCTACAGCAGCGGCGATCCAGGCAGCCCTTGCCGCGACGACATAGCCGCACAGCGACGATGATCGTACGTCCGTAGTAAATTGAAGGGTAAAAATTCAATTTTGTTTCTGTCTCAGATTCCTGACGTAAGTTTGCCATATATAAAAGTTTCTACATCTAAACTCGGTTAATTAGTGAAAAATGTAGGGTTTCTGATGTAAAAGTTCGCTTAGCAATTTGTAAGTGATTTTTAGCAAATTGTTGGAGATGGTACATTATTTCACTTGCCATACATTTTAGCAAGTTGCCAAATCATGAAATTTGACAAGTGTTTTTTAGAAAACTGTTGGAGATGCTCTAAGTTTAGCCAAGCTGTTGGAATTGCTCTAAATAATTTTACATGATATTGTGGATGGAGTCTATAGAAGTTTGAAATATAACATGTCTGAAAAGTCAGTCATCCTTATATTAGAAACAGTGTTTGAAATGTTAAGCGTAGACGCTCTTTGTGGTGGCATTTGTATATTTGAGTTTAGATCATTGCATGTTCCCGTCCTTTCGGTCTCCCTCCCGTCCGTTCGCAACCACCGTACCCCCTCCCGTCCGTTCGCAACCACCGTACCTTTCTCAGTTGCGAATCGTGTCGCGTCGATCTGCCTCCGTGTTCACTGATGCCGGGCTTGTCTGGGCGAAGGCGGAGGCAGAACACGCGCTGCCGCGAAAACCATAACCACCGCTGCCTCGCGTGGAAATTCCTGCACGAAGATCCTCTTGCGAAAAAGAAGCAAAATTTACGAACAAGGAAGAGGCCACATCCCAATCGGTTCCACCGGAGATCCTCAACTCAAGGAGACACGACGTCCCAATCGGCTACACCGGCGATCTCCTCAACTCCTCCCAAGTCGCGCGCCGCGCGTACGCACCTGGCCGGCCAATCGTCTCTGGAAGAAGCGAACCTACACCACGTTTTCGCTGGTGGACAATCAGATCGAAGCGCAGCAGCACCGATCGTCCGCCTGCCCGGGGAAGAAACAACGGTGGCGCTGCCCATGGCTCATCTGGGCGAAGGCGAAGACCTCATGGCGGAGGGCTCCGGCCTCTGGACGGGTGCGCGGCACCGGCGGAAGCTTTGTGGTTCGGCTGCACGACTTGGACAACTGTGGCCACGTCGAACTCGCCGATTGCTTCTCCTTGGCCGCTTTCAGTGACGCCCGCTGGGCCTCTCCCACTTCACCAACCGCCCCGTCACATGCAACCATCATTGCCTCTGCTTGCTTCACAGTTCTGACGCGGTCCCGGCAGGTGGAAGCAGAGCACGCGGCCGTGATTTGTTGGTCGCCGGCAAGATAGCGTCCGACGGTCCGACTGCCCATGTAAGGAACGACGGTGGCACTGTCCGCGGATTGTTTAGGCGAAGCCGTAGGCCGGACGGCGGAGGCAGAACACGAACAGCCGCGACCGCGATTCGGTGGTGGCCGGCGAGGTCCAAGCAAGCCAAGTCTGTGTTCCTGGCTTCTTGCTGCTTGTGTTCTTTAAACAAACCCTACTAGGTACGGGTGGCACAACCCCAGCATGGTGGCGCCGGCGGCTGCTTTGCTGAACTCCTAATCCTCACTAACATCAGTTAGTGGTAAGTAGCCATTCTTATATATGCACGCTTTCATGTCCTGATCGATCCATGTCCATGCAAGAGAAATGAGAATAACTAACTCCTCTGTTTTGTGGCCATGCACTGCAAGTCTAATAGTGGAACGTGTTTGGTTTGATCTGCTGATGAAATACTATAATCTGTCTGTTGCTTAATTGATTCAATTTTATATTCTATCTGAAGGAAGCAGCTTATGATTAGAAGAATAGAAGGTGATGTGAGAGCTTGGTACCAAGATTAGCAAAAACGTATTGATCTTGACGTTGGATGCTTCATATGTGAAATCCAGGGGCTCTTGTACTTTGTATTTTTTTCCTGGATAATCCTAACAATTCGCTTCTTACAAAGTGGCACTTTAGTTTAGTGACTTCAGTTCTATTTATGTCCATTATCAAATCTTTATTTGAGAATGACTAGGCACGTGCGTGCCGCACGTGCATGTTCACTAGTATTAGAAAGAGTGTTTGAAATGTTAAGCGTAGACGCTCTTTGTGGTGGAATTTGTATATTTGAGTTTAGATCATTGATTTGACATGGGTCTACTCATAATTTTCGGTTCAGTTCTTCTGACGTATCACTACTACATAAAGGATTTTGTGAGGCAGTGTCCTTTTATTGACCGAGGTGGTCACGGGCAGCCGCCTCCGTTAGTTGAAGGATGGACCGCCGGTTGGGCGCCCGCTTAACAATTAATGGAGGGCCTCTTAAGGTGTCCCATCTGTTAATGCTAGATCAACCATGGCTTTCACATAAGGCAACTGCCTCCGCTTAAGAGTCAAATATGTGCTCTAAGTTTGTAAATTTTGAAATTAAAATTTTAATTTCTAAATGATTTTAATGTTCATATAGTTAATATTAAAGTTGTAGTGGACGACTTGAGTGCTGCATGTTTGTTGTTGATAAGTTTTTCATTTGAAGTCGTTTATAGTCTCAAATATATGTTTCAAATTCACATAGTTTTAGATTCAATTTTTAGAATTTTTTGAACAATCTCAGATGGAGATACATCCATACCAAATTATAGTACTTCATAAGATTTCAAACTTTATAGTTCAAATTGAGTTTATTTAGTAGCCAAAATATCCAATGCAAGATTACAAAATACTATTAAAAAATAGTATCCTTGAGTGTACGTGTAGTATTGGTAGAGAAACAGTAGTGTTGAGCACCAAGTTGTGGGTTCGACTCTCCAAAGTTGTATGTTCTTCAGCACAAAGCTTGACATTGTTATTTGCTTGTGCACAAGAGACTCCATATTTATCCCCTTGTGCACACAAGAGAGTTTAATCAAGAACGTTACAAAGCAATTGAGAATTTATCTCACTGGAATGATCACCAAACTTTGTAAGCTGCAAATCAACAACTAGGTTGAACCAATCGTATCTATCTATTATGTTGATGGGTGCAAGTACGTGCTTGTTTTCTTAGATGATTATGGCGATCAATATAGGCCTCGTCTGTTTCCAACTTAGGAATGGCATGTTCTTCTCAAAAGGATTATGCAATCTGCAACAGAGAATCACAAATGTCATCCCTGATTTTCTAAAACTTCTATTTGGTTAAGTTCAATTCTAACACGGCCGCTAGGATGCCCTTATCTTTCTGAGGACACATGGCTCTTTCCATAGCCATTGTGTATCGACCCTTGTGTGTGTGATGAGCGATTGATAATAAGGTCCAACACTTGTTGTTGGTCGGTTGGTAGGTGGTTTCTGCTAATCCCATGGCACGGGGTATATCATGTCGAAACGGTGTCTCTTGGCTTGTGTTGTGCAGGTGTGGAGTCCGAGGGCGGTAGCAGCGGTCGGGAGAAGGTCAAGCGGGCGTGCCGTGCTGACGGACCGCGGAGGTGAAGGGTGGACGTGGTGGCTTGGGCCGAGGGACCAGACGACCGGGTGCTAGCCGTAGTGGCTGACACTTGGGACTTTGACAAGTGCAAGATGTACACGGCGGGGGATCCGTGCGTGGCACGTACTCGCAAGGAGGTTTGGTGGTTTGGCCTCAAAACCATCGGCGGGGGACCCGTGCGGAGGTACGTACTCGCGAGGAGGTTTGGTGGTTTGGCCTCAAAACCACTGGCGGAGGTTTGGTGGTTTGGCCTCAAAACCACTGGCAGGGATGCGTGTGTGGCACGCTACTCGCGGAGGAGGTTTCGCGGGTTTGGGCTCAAAACCCGGCGGAGTCCCACGCGGACGGACAGCACGTGGCGGCATCGGGGAGATTGCGTGGAGCAAGGCTACCGGTGAGGAGGCGCGGTGACCGTCGGATCAAGGTGTGAAGAGCTGGATAAGGTTGCCCCTGGGTAGTTAAGTTCAGCTCAAAATATCTCAAGGGCATTATGGGGATGTCCAAATATATCCAGTTAAATAGAGGAGGAGACCCCCTTCTACCCTCACCTCTCTCCCCTCCACCATTTTGTGTTTCTTTCTTCTAGTGGCTAGGTTTTCACTTCCTCCCACCATGGATTCCTAGAGAGGTCCTGAAGTCATGTGTAACTTTTGTTCATAGAAGGCACACCCCTAAGTGTGTGTGTGCCCTCTGTGGGTTCGGTTTGATGACTTGTGTTTGTGATTGAATCGGTTCATCTTGTTCTTCACGAGTTCATCTTTTGTCCCTCCGGGAAATTTAGGATTTCTTCGTTTATTGAGCTTTTCGATCCGTTCTTCTTGCTCTGACTTGATCTATGACGTGAGTAGAGGCTTTCCACCAGAGGAATTGCTCTAGTTCCTCACGAGATCGAAGAATGTTGACATTTCTAACGCCACCTAGTGTTAGGTTGTCACGGTCCAAACATGGCACCAAAAATGTTGGTACTAAATGATATGGTATCTAGGAATAAACAATGGATCCGCAAGCGTACAGATAATACCACTGTAGCATTTTAACCGAGAGTATTCCAGGTATCGTTATTTATATTTTTACCACTGGGAAGGGATGCTTTGGAGTAATCAGCAAGTGAGCACTACACTGTAATAAAGGATGTGCTTAACCATGTCTTTATCAATCTCAATGCAGGGTAAGTGTCACATAATAATAATAATAAATGAGCAGTGACTAAGATAAATAAGAGCACATAGCCAAATGATAATAATAATATCCATCTCAATTAGAATACTCTAAGTCTGTAGCACTAGCATGGTATTAGGATGAGTCTAGTGAATAAATCCTAAGGAACATAACTATATTATCAGAGCATACAACGATTAGTGCAATTACACCTAGCATCATCATTGGAATAGGTCATTCTTATGCATAGTGACATTATTAAGGAAGAACATGTACAGTAAACATCTCTTTCCTATAATTGTGTGGTCTACCAGTCCTATATTCGGGAAGAGGATTACAAAGGACTCAACAGAACTGTCACTCCCGCGATCTACCTCATGATCCGGAATATAGGGGATAATTGCAGATAAATATAGTCTAGGCACCATGCCTACACAATATCTATCACTCA
>DXKC01002553.1:0-15247 GCA_031170775.1 Cymbopogon citratus
ATGTTGTAGAGGACGCACCGCCTGCAACCCATGTGCATACTGCTGGGGCGCCACTAGCCACGGAGCTGCTGCTCGTTCATGTGCTGCCCGATCTGGAGGTGACGGACGATGCAGCGTTACCGCAGCCCGCGACGCTCACGGGTCCGGTGCTCCGGATTGACGACGTCCAGGGGTCTAGCGACGTCGATGCCTTCTTCAACTCTCTATGTTTACCGCTACAGGAGCCCCTCCTTCCCACCACGCCGCACGCGCATGTGCCAAGAACGCGACATGATGACTGGTTGCCGCGGCGGAGTACCCGTCTTGCGGCAAAATCGGCTTACCGCGACCCGAACCCGGAGCGGCAGGCAAGGCGGATCATGCTATGCAGGTTGACTGGGCGGCCCTCCACCAACGTGCCGGACTCCTCTCTAGCTGTTCTCTCTACTACTTCCTCCGTCCCTAATAAGTGTCATCGTTGATGTGCATGTCACAGTATGATTCTATTTGTAGAAAAAAAAAACATGCTGATGGCTGTGTTGTTTCTAGGAACCCGCAAACGATACTTATTTGGTGACCAAGGGAGTACGCAGGAACAGGAGGAATCCCGGTAGTCCTCAGCAGTTGGGTGCACATCATGGACCAACTGAAAAATAAAGTGTGCATATACCAGCAGCAGACTAGGCGTTCGGGTTTGAGTGTAGGCTGTGTGACTTGGGGACCAGGGGACCAGGGCCGGGGATCGGACGACCGAGCAGAGGCAGAGAACATCGGAGAATATCACACAAAAGCATAGCGCTTTCGGAGACAATGATCGGAACGAAGAACAACGTCAGGATGCAGTATAATATAATGCAACGGCAGCCATTAGCAGAAAGCAACAAGTAGCACGATTAGGTACAGATTCCTGTGTCCACTTGTATGCTGGCTCTGTTATTTTTGTGCCCCTGGCTGGTGGCTGTGTTGTTTACGTAGCTCGTAAAATTCCCAACTACGTACTACATGATTGATACTGAAAACGGGCCGGTAGAGCGCATGCCGATACCCGTTTCTAACACAAAGAATCTGAGAAACAGAAGTGTAGAAGGTTGACTGAAGTTTCTCACAACATCTGTATTCAGCAAGTATTTCTCAAAAAAAAAAAATCTGTATTCAGCAAGTCTATATCTATCTATTCTATCTATCCATACTATAAAAGAGCGAAGGAATTGGAGGGCATCCACCATCAATCTCTACCGTCAGATCAGACTAGATGTTCCATCCAACGGTTATCTTAGTAGGACCTTAGTCACATAACACGGTGTTTCACTTCCTTCATTGCCCGACGCGTCGCCCCTTACCCGCCACGCGCGCAATCCACAAGCGAAACATCGTGACTATTCGGCGGCGGGAAGAAGCGTCGGTTTCGTTACTCTCCAAGTGGGCGAGAGGAACGGCGTCAGTCCCCACGGCCCGGTGCTGGCCTTGCGTAGTCGAGGAGCACGGCAACAGCGGCCCCTGCCTTCTGGCCCATTCCGCCCCCACGGAAGCGGAAGAAACCTGCAACGCCACCTCCGCATGCGCCTGGTCGGCCTCGACCCCAATGCCTCCGCGGCGCCGGCCACAAGTCCACTCCTCCATCTGCTCGTTCTTCTCCCCGCCGTTCGCTGCTGCCGCCGGCGAGATGCCCCCGATAGCTCCGGTGCCGCCGCGTGCACTGCACTGCCGGATCTTCACCGCTGCAACTCCTTCTGCGAGCGAGGGGCAGCGCTGCCTTTGGGAGTCGCCATGACGTACAGAGTACGTAGACAAAAGAACATGAGAAACAGATCCATGGGATTATTATATGGATCGGATAAAAGTGGAGATAACCGTCTCCTACACATATTTGCAGAACGGGTTAGGATATTCATCGGCTGAACTACATGTAATCAAGGTACATGCAGTATATAGATTTCCCGACCATCTATGCTTGATTTTTCCCTTATCCTAATTAATGTCCTCACATCATGTAGATCAGGAGCCGATTGGTGTTATGTTTGTTTGTTCATATTTTAATCAAATTTTCTTATCGGTTGGAAACGCTTCACGAATCCCGCAGATCCATGCACGCCACTATATATCTGTCATCGATGAGTAAATAGGTGACCATTCATATTTGCAATTGGACGCGAGTATATGTGCATAATTGCATCTGATTGGTCATGCTATTTTCTATTTTTCCTACAGGCCAGACAAATGTCTCTTTCTAGATCTAGATCCAACTCCTCTTTCTCATCTAATTTATACGCAAGTAATATTTAGTAGCACAAAGCCATCGATTATGGATCTGGCATCATATTTCTCTTTGACCGAAATTATATTGATCTGATCGTAAGCTGTAGTCTGTGTATTATATGATATATTAATTTGACTTGTTGTCCTACTTCTTAGAATCTTCAAATGTATCCTAATCATATTTTCAAGAGATACGTATATACCAATACTCTGTATGTCACCTTGTGGCTGAAGTTGTTTCAATAAGTCCATCTACTGCATAGTTTCTCAAAAAAAAAATCCATTACTGTATATATGTCACCTTGGCTGAAGTTGTCTTCTTGTAATTTTCTTTTTTTTTTTCTAAAAGAACCGGTCTAAATCTTTATGTATGCAAACTCTTGTTTGTTGATACGTGCGTGTCGCACGTGCATTTCCGCTAGTTGTATGAAAAGAGTGGTGCATTTTGCCATATTTCTCTATGCATGGTCTCAGGCATCTTACGGTGCTTTATCAAGTTTTAGTGGGTGGTCTCTCAACTCCTTGGTTAGCATGCACAGCACATTTTCTCCCAGTGGCGGAACTCGATTGAAAATTTAGGTGGGGCGAGTCGCTAACACAATCTCTGCGACCAAATTATCAAAGTGCTTTCGTCAACACTTTAGTCGTGCACCCCTACAATCGACATGGGTCTGGCTCTGGCACTTCTATAATGGCATTTCAGACGACCAAATCCGGTTCACACAATCCATCGAACATGCTGGGGGCGTTGTCCATTGTACATAAGTTCAAGCTTCATTTACCCACCACAAGCTCTCACGAGAATCACAGCGGAGGACATACCACGGGCGACCTTAAACATCATTCTGGAACCGGCAGTTGGTAGAGCTCTTGTGCCAGCACCTTCTCTGCTTTTTGAGTCAATGGCGGCAACGAGCTTGCAGGCCATAGCAGCGAGGGCCGGACGACGTCTAGGCCTCCATGGGCGGCGGACGGCAGTAGCACCAGACGGCCGACGCCATAGCGAAGGGTAGTGGGCGGCGGCGGTGTGGCATTGTGATGCAGAACGAGCGAGAGATCGAGAGAGAAAGTGAGACTAGCCAAGAGTTAATGTGATGGTGCACTTGCTCTGATGGGCTATTGCCTATTGGGCTTTCGCGACTAAAACTTGGAGCACGTCTCGGACAGTCATCTTCCTCATGCTATCGTGTCTCGCCGTCAGAGTTCTTTGGCCAACACCGAGATGGAGGAAGCAGATAGGGGTGGGGTTTCTCCATGTTGGCGGTAGGTGGGGCAGCTGCCCCACCCTGCCGTATGGAGAGCTCCGCCTATGCTCGTAGCTGCATTCAGGAGTATTTCTTCAGCCTGAAAAGATTAATCTCACTCGGAGTAGTACACCCGGCCTATACTGCTTGGATTAACTAATGCATGAGTGATCAAATCACCCACAGGATTGGTTTTTAAAATCGTGGCTGGCACTGGCTGCAGGCCGGGAGTAATTGAACTCTCTGCGCTGGCCTGCAGGCAGTGCATTGGGATCGGATTAGACCGGTCTTAAAACCTGAAGGATAGCCGGATTCGCATGGATGCATGGGCGGAACCCGGCGTGCTCCCCGGCCGCGGCCGGCCTTGATGAAGAGCAACGGCGACGCAGTGCATGCATCGAGCTCCGCAACCGACACCGCCATAAAACAACCACTTGCTCGAGATTACACAGATCGATCCACCGGTGTTTGGCTCCGTACGATGCACTGGCAAATGGAGGCTTCTATTCTATGATCCCTTCTGTGAACCTTCCCAAGCATGCGCATTTGCCCTCTGACAGTCTGAAACTAGAGCCTCGGGAAGATCCTCTTTGACTTTCTCTGAAATGGCGCAACTGGATTATACTATCAGTACTAATCCACGCTATAGGTAGCCGTAGCTGTTGTCATGTTATGATACTGCCTGTACCAGCATATCGCTGCTTTGGGTTAAAAATATCTTGGCCTTGTACATATAGCTGGCATGCAAATTCTTCTGGATCTGAGAATGATTAGCGATTCTTCAACAGAGAAGCCGAATCTCAGCGCATGTGAGCATGATTAACTTATTGGTACGCGTGTGTGTAACACATTTTCGCAGTGACCACCCGAGCCGCACAGTGAAAAGCGCATGAGTGTGGACAACCCAAGGCAGATCTGCTGCATGCTGTGCGCTGGCCGGCGAGACTCACGAGCCGTATCGTATCCAAAAATCGCTTTCAGGCTTTCATGGCTTCTCCAGCCTTCATCAGGCCAGGGGAGCCATGGAAAGAAGCAAAAAAGGTGACCTCAATGTGAGCAGCAGCAGCAGATGAAGCACACGGCATACTGTACGTTTTTCAGGCAATGCAATTGCATGCGGTACGTTGCAAGCCTAGCCGGGTAGGCAGCCATGCTAGCTATAGAGCGTGCGGTTCGAAGGCACATAATTCCCCTCGAAGTGCACACGCGTGAGATGTGCACTTCTTCATCAATGTCGTAGATCGTGTCGCAGATCTCGTTTCCCTCCTTTCTCTCATTTACATGCACGCGCGCCGTGCCCTAACCTGCCGACGTCGATCGATACATGCATGCATGAAAGATGAAGCATACAGGTTCGGTTCCCCTGACGGAGTACTTGATGGGTCGCAATGGCACTCGAGCGCTACTGTTTCAGCTTTCTCTGAAGATACGCTCGCGAACAGGTCAGGGAAAGTGAGAGCGAGCGGACGAGCGATGCAGGAGGCTACAGGAACATGAGCAACCAGAGGCAGGTCAGTGCAGGTACTGAAGCAGTAGCGTAATGGCACCATGGTCCATGATGAGGGGCCGTGACCGTGGCTGCAGGTGCACTATCATCGTCCTGTGATGGCTTTTGGTACAGGCTGCCGTTCAAACGCCTGGAGGCCGGAAATGTGCTTACCACTGCATAGTAAGTGTAGTATCGGCCGGGCGCAGTTTGTTTCCTCGTTTCATGTCGCTTCTGCACGGTCTGTTGGGTCTTTGCTCTGGTATATATTTACTGATCGTACAGTTATACTTATCTGTGCAAATCTACCTGCTAGTAGAATGTGGAGTACTCTCAGCTTTGTTTTCTCTGGTGGTGTGAGAAAACGAAAACTAATAACAGCATAATAACATATATCACTAAATTAGTGTACCTACGATAATAGCTAGTACCATCATCATGATAGACCATTTCTAAGAGCCAGTTTTTTTCTTCGTATAAAAAATTTACTGCCTAATCACCTAATGCCTAGTATAAACATTAACACTGCACCAATAGCAACATGCAATTAGCAAGTAGCAAGACACCTTAACAGAACAGATGGGAGCTGGACCAGCTTGTCTTCACATGACCAGTTAGTCAACTCCAACAGCAGAGTTCCCTCAAGGAAAAAATTGTTAACTCGTAGCTGTACTCTCCAACCATACGCTCCTGCCCTGCAAAGAATTTACTGCGAAAGATAAACCACTGTCCAGTCACACCAGCCATATTTGCATATGCTTACATCTGCTGCCCCCCTCTGACATGATCTCCAGGACCCAATATGGACGTGTTGCACACATCATCACACACGCTACAGACGCATGTAGAGGTATCACTCTCTGCACTGCGCCCTCTCCTTTTCTTCCTTTTTACGCTGCGTCCGTATCTATCTCAGCTCGTTTTACCAGCATTGCTGCGTGCACACTTGCCGCTCTAATTATCCCCTTCACATGCTCCCGCTCTCCTCTTCTCAGTTCTCACCCGACTGTATTCACGTTGCTCTCTTTACTCCGCCATTCATCACTCGATCGTTTCCCCACGCAGTCACATGGCGCTCCTCCATTAATATATAGCACCACGCCACGCCACCAAGCTCATCCTCCCCGCTCCAAGCTCCGGGAACGCAACAGCTCACTGTACCCGAGGTCGTCGTAGCCTCTCGTCTAGCTAGCGTTGCCTGCGTACCTGAGTGTGCGCGCGCAAGCGCCAGCGCAAGCACGTACTCCACGAGCGCGCGCGCGCGCGCAGGCTGCTGCATCCGGCCGACCACCATGTCGGGCACGGGTTGGCCGTCCAGGAGGGGGAGGGGCAGCGGCGGCTTCACGCTGCGGCAGCCGCCGGTGGTGGACATCGGCTGCAACTGCCGGCGCCCCAAGCTGTTGTCCTCCGTCATCTCCTCGACGTCGTCCCTGTTCCGCGGCGGCGGGGGCAAGCCCAAGTCCCCCAACGCTTCCTCCACCTCCACCACCACGGCGTTCACGGCCACCACCGCGGGCGGACGCAGCGGCACCACGGCCACTTCCACCGACTCCTCCTCCTGGGGCCCCGCCTCGTTCGTCGCCACCAACTCGCTGTACGAGGAGCCGGTGGCACTGGCGGCGGTGGCGCCACAGCAGCAGGAGCGGGAGCAGCAGCAGGAGGCGAGGCGGCGGCGCAGGCAGCAGCACCGCCGGCGCCGCAGCAGGCGGGCGGTGCCTGCGCGCCACGTTGCGGAGGAGGAGGAGGAGGCGGCGGAGGAGTACGGACGGCGTGTGGCGCGCGAGAGCGTGGCGGTGGCGGTGGACTCGGCGGAGCCGTACGAGGACTTCCGCGAGTCCATGGTGCAGATGGTGGTGGAGAAGGAGATCTACGCGTGGGACGACCTCAACGACCTCCTCCACCAGTTCCTCTCCCTCAACTCGCCGCGCCACCACCCGCTCATCCTCCACGCCTTCGCCGACCTCTGGACCCGCAACGGCCTCTTCTGCCCACCGTCTCCCTGCCAGTTCTAGGCAGGCAGGCAGGCAGGGCTGCGCTTCTAGCTCGCCGTCCAACACGGCCGGCGGCCGGCGCCACGCCATGCACGTACGCTTGCAATGCATACTGTATTGACCACTAGCTTAGCTAGTCTTTGTCCTTTCCTACTGGCTGCTACTACTACCATCCAAAAAATCATTTCTACTACCATTAACGAAGCACGCAGCTCGCGCGAGACCGAGACGCTATTAACCGAGGTCCCGGCCGGCGAGCTGCATCTTGCATAGTTGCATGGATTAGTGCCAAGGTCTTGAGCTTAATTAAGGTGAGCGCAAAGAAGGCTATGCAAGATTATCAGCTTCTGATAGATGCTCTGCCTCTGCTTGTCGTCGTAATCTTCAGCTACTGTAACACCGTGCCGTTGTAATGTTCGTGCTAATGATGATGTGTGCTTGTGGCGCCAACACCGGGCCGGAGTGCAATGATACGCCGGTGTCGCTCGAGTGTGATCCTTCTGTACTGTGTGCTGTGGTGTTTGTGTGTACTGACACTGGAGCTTTACTAGTACGCGCTGCTTGCGATTCGAGTGCTTACCACAGCACTGTCCTGTGATCCTGCTGCCGACCTGCCGTTGCTCTGAAAGCCTTTGCATGGCGCGTAGCCGCGTACGCCAACGCCACCAGCGGCTCTCACGCTTCGTTCCGTGTGCAACAAAGCCGTGCGTTAGCGCTAGCGTACGTACGTGAAACGTGACATCGTCGGCCGGGGCTGCGCTGCGGCCGTGTGGACTGGCGTGTAAAAGCTGCGATCGACGTGCCGCGTCCACTGCTTCACTGCACTGTTGTGTAGCGTGGTGCGTTGGCTTCATGTGTTCTGTTACAGTGCTGCTCGCTGCAACGCTGCCGCTGGGCTGCTGCCTGTTGTTCCCTGTGGAGGGCGGGCCGCGGGCGGGGCTAACCGACGCATCTCAGGGAGATAATCTGTGCTCGCACTGTTCCGGCGGACACCATGGATTCAGAGCTGGCCCCTGCGATTCAACGTTGCTCACACGCCGTTCAACGGCTCTGGATCTGGGCACAGTGCCAGCACTGTGTGCGCTTGATTGTCTTAGCGCTTGGCCCGCTCTAAAAGTCACCGAGGGCATTGTTTAGTTTTCAGAATTTTCTCCCAAATTTACTATAAAAAAAGATTCCTCGTCACATCAAAATGCCGGCACATGTATGAAGTACTAAATATAGATAAAATCAAAAATTAATTGTACAGTTTGGTTGTACTTTACGAAACGAACATTTTAAACCTAATTAGTCAATGTTTAGATAATTTTTATCAAATACAAACGAAACGCTACAGTATTTTTCCCAAAATTTACATGTGCAAACTTTAGGAACTAAACAAGCCCGAGTTCCGAAACAAATAACCACACAGCCTAGCTTGCGCGCGTATTAGTTGCCGTTGTAATTTTTTGTTACTGGTCCTGTCTTAATCGTATTCGCGTAGTACGAGTGTACGGTGACGCTGTAGACGGGGCTCCAGCCTCCGGCACTGTGCGTGCATTGCATACTTGCATGGCTGCAGAGCCAAGCCATCGATGGTTCGGTGGAGCCAGTCAGCCAGAGTAAAAACTAGTCTAGATTGGGGCGGCCAGCCGGGCCGGGAATCCGCTTTATGGCGCTGCAATAAAACTTGAAGCTGCACTGACAGGCATGCCCCCGCACGCATTTGCCCGTATTCATGGCCATGGCCTTGCGTTCACGGATTTTTTCACGATCGGAACTTCACCCGTATTTCATTAAAAGGAGGATTTTAAAAACAGTACAAGCACAAACGCCTTGTCGGCAAGGTGTCGTCTAAGCGCAGTGCTGACGAATCCTATCTACTGGATTTAGTTCGAATGCACTACATTATTACACCATTTTGCGACTGCAGCTGAGCGATTGCCGATACGGATAGAAAACCACCCAAGACCCATTCCTGCGCTTCGTCTAGGATCGGTTGTTGCGGCCTTGCGTTCACGGATCACGCGGCAATCAAACACCCCCGGCCGCAAGCGAGGCGCGAACACTTCAAATTCAAGCAAGGCCGCAACAACCGATCGAGTGATTGCTGGTGGAACAGTGAGTGAAGCCGGGAAAGCTTTGCAGGAACAGCGCTACCGCCCATTCCGTGCGAGGGCGTGGCGTGGCGTGGCTTCGCCTTTAGGGCCCTGGGTGAACGAACGGCCGGCTCTCCATTTCTTGTCCGCACGTACAGCGCTCAAGTGAAGCCAATCCGCCGGGCGAGAATTTTGCAGGGCAGCAGCAGGCAGGCAGCGTCGTGCGCCTTCGTCCCCTCCCCCGTGGATTTTCGGTCGACCCGAGCCGATCGACTCGGTAAAACGAGGGTAAGAGCGTAGTGAAAACTGAGCGGGGACCGGTGTTTGCCAAGAGATCCTGCTAGTTCCTACTACTCCGTAGAGACGAGCAGGCGGCGGGGCGGGGCGCGGCCCGCACAGGCTGCCGCGAATGAATGCCAAGTTGTCCGCATTAGCACAGCTAAGCGCGGGCGCGGCCGGCTTTTGCGCAGGTTGGGGTTCGCTCAGGAGTTCGTGACCCTGACATGGTCAGTGTGCTTTTGGCGCTAGGTAGCTGCGAATCTCTGTGCCCGGCACGGCCCGGCCGGCGGCCACCACCCGTAGCCTGCCGGAGTCCGGTGGCGGAGCAGCGAGTAGCGACTTCGACAGCCCGCGCGGCGAGGCAAGCCGAGGCGAGAAGAGGCGGCACGTCCATTAATGCTGACACGGTCTCGGAAGGGTTCACGGGACGGCGCCTTTTGGCTGACCGCATGCTCGACCACTTCAGATCGCGTAAGCAAACTCCACGCGAACCTCCGAAGGGGCCAATGCGAGCTCGAGCGGCGGGCGGCGCCGAAGACGCTCACACCGGCCGCCGCGCGCCGCCGCCCACACGCGCCGCGTCATTATGGCTTATGGGGTTGCCGGTGGCGGCGCGGGCTTTGGATTCACTTACATTTATTGTCGGGTCATCATCACTAATCCCGATCCGCCGCGATCATGTGACCCGCGAGGCGTTGAAGCTGCGCGTGACGCCGAGCTTCACATTCACACACCACACGCTTCCGAAATGCCTTCATTGCCGTGTGCCGGTGTCGGCGACTCGGCGTGTCCTTGTCCTGTTCATCATCACCTCTCTTTGTTTGAATTTGCGGAGAGAGTGGGCCGTAGCATTCGGTAATTCCTGCGTAAAGCGATCTATTTTTTACTAATTATCCCTGAAAAAGTCATGCGCAATTAGAGGTTTACAACTATTGCTCTGCTACATTGATCGTACTATGGCCGTGTTTGGATCACTCTAGCCCGGCCAGAGCTAGAGTTGTTTCTAGCTCTAGCTCTAGCCCAAACTAGCTCTAATCCTGAAGATGTTTGGATTCGAGGGCTAGTTTGACAATAAATACATTTTCTAATCATTTGTCTCATTTAAACAATAGTAAAGTGGTAGGAGAGAGAGGGGATAAGATGGATCCAAAGCAAACCAGCTCAAACTAGCCCAATAATCACCTCTTGGAGGGGAGAGTTTTTTTGGGTGGGCTAGTTGTAAAAAACTAGCTCTAGCCCTTCTGTTTGGCAACTTTTGAACTAGTTTGTGCCAAACTAGCCAACTCTAACTCTCTCTCTTGGATCCAAACAGGGCCTATGCACGATACTCTCAAACTACCAGCAACTCTGTGATTTACATGGTTGCTGAATGCTGATTGGCGACTAGTCTATTTGTTGGCGCAAATAAGGAGCAGCAGAAGTAATCGGACCCGACCCGAATGGTCCAATATACGCGAACCTATAAACAGCCTAAAACAATACGGGCCCAATAAGCGGATGGGCCTAGGCGGTTGCTTCTTTCTTGCAGTGGCAGCCTAGCCCATTACTCCCTTGGGCCTTGGCAGTCCTTCTACGACTTGTGGCGGATAATTTTTTTGGCTTATTTAACGTTTATACCCCTACCTTCCTGTCAAATGGGATATCTATAGATATCTTTGTTTCTGGTGAAAGGTAGTACTGTTCACCAGTTAACATTTAAGCACCTTTAAATAATATTAATCAGAGAGTTGTCTTCATCTTTCTTTTGTACCGTGATTGACAAGCTAATTATAGATTTACTGATACGGCCAGAAACTGAGTCGCAAAAAAAAAAAAGCCAGAAACAGTAAATCCAACACAATACAACATATCCATACGACACAGCTAGTTTGCCGATATTTGTATGGCAAATTTGCAACAAAAAAAACTAGTTATTTCCCTATATTTTTGTTATGACAAGCACGCGCATTATTAAATACTATTATTGAGTGCAATGGTGGTCCACGTTGCGCGCGCGTTGGATATCACTATGTATGAAAGTGTGTAGAGCACAAGACTACTGATAGTGCCATAGTGGTAGTGACATGGATACTGTATGCTACCACCATTTCTCCTATATATATCGTAATCATTGATGATACTTGATAGCTCTATTTTTTATTAAAAAAAACATATCGTAACCATTTCTCTAGATGCTTGATAGCTTTAGCCTCTTGCAATCAGTTTACCCACTGGCACCATGTAGGACCAGCAGCCCCGCACTACTACCGGTTGCCATTTGCATCTGGC
This sequence comes from Cymbopogon citratus, assembly GCA_031170775.1. NCBI lineage: Eukaryota > Viridiplantae > Streptophyta > Magnoliopsida > Poales > Poaceae > Cymbopogon > Cymbopogon citratus. The sequence goes on from DXKC01002553.1 coordinate 11,582, forward strand.
TTCGTCTTTTATCGGTACAATTTAGCTTTGATCTAATTAAATCAAATTCTCTAACTTGACCAAGCTTATAGAAACAAAAATGGGATCAATAGCTACAATATCAGATTAGTTTTATTAAAGACGACATGAAATATATCTTCATGGCAATATCAGTAGATGTTACCAATATTTTTTCCCTAAAAAAGGTAAAAATTCTATGACAACTGAAATCTAGGACGGTGGCAGTAGCGTTTTGCTAGATCACCATGAGCTCATGATCTTACATCAGCCCATAACGTAGGCGCTGATCGTCTAGATGCCTAGTACAATACTAGTACTAATAGTACTCTCTAGCCTCTAACCATAACGACGAGCGAGATTAACACGTAAGCCAACTAAATCACAAAAATAGTTCAGCTTAATCCCTGCACACATGACACGGTGAACTCTGCAGCTGGTTTGCCCTTCGCCACATCCAACTCTCCCGCCGCAAACGTGCAAGACGAGGCCTGCGAAGAGCACGCCTCGCGAGCCGGGTCGGCTATGGCGACGACGACGTCGATGAACGCGGCCACGATGGCGCAGTGCGTGTCCCCGTCGTTGGCTCGCAGGTACCAGCCCAGCATCTCCTCCAGCCAGCCCCAGTCGCCGATCCCGTGCGCGGCCACCATCTCCTCCATGGACGCCCGGAAGTCGGCGTACGGGTCCGCGGACTCGAACGCGACCGCCACGGCGCCGCCGAACGACTCCTCCGGTTTGGTGCCCGCGCAGGCGGCGACGGCGGCGGCGGCGGACTTCTCTTCGAGGATGGAGTTGGTGGCCGACGCACCTGGGTCGAAGAGGAGCCGGTCGGAGCGGATTCCCCGCACGACGGCGTCGTCTGCCGCGTCGTCGTCGCACCCTGCCGCCGACGCCTGGGACGCCGTGGAGAGGCTGTCAGAGCACCAGTCCTGCCGCGCGGCGGAGGAGGCCGTGAAGGAGGACTCGGCGGAGTCGAGGACAATGGAGGCTATGGTCCTGGTGGCCCCTGCCGCCTGCGGCCGCGCGGCCCGGGTGGACTGCGCTCTTGGGTTCTTGCTGGACGGCCATGGGCCAGCGGTAGCGGGTGGAGGCGTTGGTGACAGAGGGGTGTCCCTTGCCTTGCCATGGAAGAGGGAGCTCAGGGCCAGTCTTCTGGTCACCATGGCCGCAGCAGTGCTCGAGGTGAACCCGAGGAGTAGGAGTAGAGGACCTAGGAGGAGGAAAGGTTGGTGCGTGCCTTAACGCTTGAAAACCTTGTGTTGTGCGACATGGCGGACGGCTGTGCAGCTTGGTTTTAAAGGAGTTTGCGAGGGAAAAGGTGACCAGAAAACGGGCGGGTTCTTCTCCGACTTTAGAGCATCTCCAGCAGGTAAAAGTTATTTGTCAAATCTTGAGTTTTGGCAACTTGCTAAAAGTTTAGCAAGTGGAAAAATTGACCATTCCAATAGTTTGTTATTTGGGCTTGCCAAGTTAAAAAAAAAAAAGCCCCATATCCCAACTAATCATCCAACTACCGATCCAGGGAGGCGGCCGAGACGCTCCAGCTCGTCATCGTGGCCGCACTGCCGGCCACTGCTCCGGCTGCATCGTGACCGAGCCGGCATCGTGACCTCCAGGAACCGCCGTGTGCACGCCGCCGCCGCGCGCTCGTGCCCCGGCCACCTCCAGGCCGCCGCGAGCACGCACGGTTCGGCCTCAAAAAGGGGCTGGTTCGGTTCGACCCAACGGTTCAGCGAACCGACCCAAAAATACGACCCTAATGGGCTCCTTCTTTGATCCATGAAAAGGCGTCGGGTCGGTGGATTAGAACAGCTCGAACCGTGGGTCGATCCGCTACTGACTGTCGTCCGCCATGGCCGATCGAGCTTGAGGGCGAGTAGACCTGCCGCAGCCCCCGCTCTTGCTTGCCCCTTGCAGCGCCACCGCCTTCCCCTGCCTTGCGCCGCTCCACCGCTCCTCATGCCGCCGGTGCAACTCGCCACTGAAGTCGCGTGCCCCTGCGTGCCGCGCGTGCACGTGTCCTAGCCGCAACGCTCACCTCGCTGCTACGCTGCGCCCGCTCTAGACCCAAGCCAGGGCGCTCACACACGACACGGATCAGCACGTCCATCTCTGCGCCCTGCTGGCGAAGCTTGGCCAGTAGTAGAGTAGCGTGTCCACCATCGTCGTTGCCGCCGCGGAGTCGACCAGCCGGCCGCACGGAACGTTCCCCGCCGTCGCCGCCACCGGCAAAGGCTTCTGATGCACCACCATCCCCGGAATCTAGAGAAGCACGGCCGACGAGGACGACACTTGGTGGTACTGCTCGAGGGCGTTGTCCCTGCCGCGTCATGACCTCCTCTGCTCCATCCCATGAACAAGAAGAAGTGCGTCGATGCGAATAGAACTTTTTATGGTGTTCACTTTGCAAAAGTTCTAGAGAGAAAAGTTTTCATATCTAGGCTTGGTTGATTTGTGGAAAGTTCAAGGTTCCTTATGCAAACGTGTTTTTCTTCAGTTCTCCTCTGCCTGTCGATGTCCGTCGCGTCCGTGGCCGCGCTCTGGACGGCCGGCTCGGGCCCGTGCCGCGGCGTGGGTTCCTTGCAGGTCGGCCTGAACGGTGGGAGCCCTCATCTCTAGTCTCTACCAGGTCCGTGGCACTCTAGCTAAGCAACCGTATTGGCTGATCCTTGTGGCCGGAGCCATTGGCAGGGGGCAGGTTCTTGATGATGCAGAGGAGGGAGCTGGTGACCAAGGCCGGGATCGTGCTCGTCGTCTCCTGCTTCATGGCACCTTCCCCAGCCTCGGCCAACGACTCTGCTCAAGTATCTGACCAGAGCTCCACCTCGACGTCGAGACATGAAGGCACTCTCAGATCAGAAACATTGATGCGTGTGGAGCGAACCATAAAATCCATTGGAGCTCCGAGGGTCGGTAGTTAATGTAAATGGAGCAACCGGTTCTCCTGTGCTAACTAAATGGGTCGACAGATCGGGTACGGATCGAACCATGGTTGAACCACGCCCATTTTGAGTTTGGCCTCCAGATTCTGGGGCGTTCACCTCATGTGTGCAGTGGGGCACTCCGCCCCTGTTTAGTTGCCCAAGTGTATGTACAAAGTTGAACATTTCGTTTGTATTTAATAAAAATTATGCAAACATTGATTAATTTGGCTTAAAACATTCGTCTCGCAAAGTACAACCAAATTGTATAATTAGTTTTTAATTTCATTGACATTTAGTACTTCATGCATATGCCAGTATTTTGATATGATAAGAATCTTACTTTTTATATTAAATTTGAGGCAAATTTTTGGTAAAACAAGGCCCCCGTACTACTACTGAACAGTTGTAACTTCACGTCACAACGCCAGTGTATCGCTGTAATACGCAGACGATCCGGGAGGCTGAAAAGACCCACACATGTGCATGCAAGTCGCATGCAGGCCCGCCAGAGTCCTGGACGCATGCACGAGGACAATGTCTGATTTGGAGGGGGTACCCTCCCGTAGTAAGGCAGAGACGACGTTCTTGTTTTTTACCCACGAAGATTGATGCGTAAAAGGCTGTGAGGGTCTTTTCGTCGAACACAGCATGTCAAAGATTCATTTCACGAAAAAGATCGACTCCGGTTGCTTTCCTAGTATTTCGTTGGTTCGTGGCTTCGTGCAAGAATCACTACGGAGTA
>DXKC01002554.1:0-12091 GCA_031170775.1 Cymbopogon citratus
ACACAAATCACAAGGGTATATATCAGCTACAAGCCGAGGGAGACCCAACACGGAAGCCCTAAAGTAGTCCTCAAAGCTGACCAACTGAGCGCCCGCCGCAATGCTCTCGCGCGCCGCCGCCATCCGTCGCGGCGCGGCGGCGTCGTTCTCCACGGTCTCGGAGAAGCCGGAGACGGGGCTATACGGCTTCGACGTGCTGCGCACGGCGAAGGGGTTCCGCCGCTTCGTGGACGACGCCATCCAGCGGTAAAGGGGGGAAGCCTGACGGCCGACACCACTCTCCCAGTCCGAGTGCTATCACGCTCCTATCAAAATATTGGCTGCTAAACCGCAGTGAAAGTTTGCTCGTACTCGCAGGTCGGACGAGCTCGTGGCACGCGTCCCGCGGCTGCTGTCGTCCTCCGAGATAGTGCGGACCATGGACGAGATTTCCAATACAGTAATCTGCATTCTTCCTCTGCTAGTAGCTTTTCAGTCAATCTGTTTTGAGTTGATGCAGCGTAGGTGAGAAGCTGATGAGTCCTATCCTATATCTTGATGCTATTATTATAGGTTTGTTCTGTCATTGATTCGGCCGAGCTGTGCAGGAATACACACCCTGATAGGTGAGTTTGTGCTTATTATGCAATTTGGGTGCGGGGTGGCAATGTGTCTTCTCGTTTGAATTGAAGATATACTTGTGTGCTAGGGAGTTTGTGGAGGAAGCAGATAGGGCGTCGATGAGGATTTATGAGCATCTTCAGGTGAGCTTGACATTGAACATTACTTGGACTTCTATCTGTAATAATGGCTTAAACAATCAACATCTCTGCATTGTATGGTGATCAGTATTATGATAGGTTGTCAAAAGATTTTGTGAAACCTTTGCCATTCTTTAGCTAATTGCAAAAAGTCTGAAATCTCTAATTTCTATAACTCACTGCAGTACCTGAATACAAACACTACTTTGTACAATGCTATACTGAAAGCTGAGGGTGAAAGTGTCCTGCTCACAGAGGAAGCTCGAAGAGCAGCAACTACCTTGCGTATTGACTTTGAAAAAGGGGGGATTCATCTTCCTGAAGGTTGCCCAACTGAACTTTATATTTCCTTTTCTCTACTAATAACATTTGACTGTTAAATTAAATCATAGTTCTCCTTTTTGGCAGATAAACTTGAGAATGCTAATCAGCTAAACCTTGAGATTGCCCAGCTGGGTAGAAAGTAGGTACATTAATTGGACACTTCCTTTTGCTTTACCTCTGTCAAAAAAAAAAAAAACGGACACTTTTTGTTGATAGTTGTCAGCATCTTTGCTGTTGAACTGCTTTGTAATCTGTATTTTTAGTTGCATGTTTTCAAGCTATCTATTGCCAAGTAATTTCATCAACATGGCTTTTTGGTAAGCTATATATGTTTTAATTCTTGATGTTTGTTGCACAAACCCTAGAGTCTCTTCTGTCTTGAAAAATAGATTTCTGCTTGCTTTTTGCCAGTTCTGCTAAATGATGAAAGATAACTGAGATGTTTGGAATGGCTTACTAGTTGATTCTTATTCTTTCAGTGCTTAAAGTTAAAAGGTACCGGGATTCTTTTTCTCCAGTATTCTTGATGTTCTTTATAAAGCAATGAGGTTGCGTGCATTGAATATTTTCAGATTAAAGAGTATATGCTGAATTTTTGCATTTCTTCAAACTTTTTTATGATTGCCTTTGATATTTTCCATTTACTGCTGAAAAATGGAAAAATTGTGTTGAACTGTTGGTTGATTTTAAAATATTTTGCTCCTTTGTGCACCTATTCATGCAACTAGTTGATCCCATTGTCAGCCAAATAGCCCTCCACACCATGAGTGGAACTCTGTTTTACTTTTTTTTTTTTTTTATGAATTTTGACTACATCTCCGTGGATCCTGTTTTGTTCCCTTCGCTGTGCTGAGACTGTCGATTGATGCTGCCTTTTGGTGATAGTGTATACTTTTTTTGGTCGTTCCAGGTTCAATGAAAATGTAATGAATAAACCAGGTTTTGTGGATGTATATCCAGCTTCACGGATTCCAAGGAATATGAAGCATCTTTTCAAGTCTGTTTCCCGTTTCAATACTAACAAACAGATGAGCACTGAAAAGCAAAAAGGCTTGAGGATTGTAACAGAATCAGGAAATCTATCATCAGCACTAAGATGGATTTCTGATGAGGAAGTAAGTTTTCTTCCACTTGCAAAACATCTCAAATATTCATAGAACCAAATTTTGTAACTTGGATAAACATATCTCTATAGCATTGAACAATTCTTGTATTTCTTATGTCACCACTGCTTTTCCTCTTGATTGATTCAATGAGTACGGTTGCATATTATCAATCCATTGCCAGTGGAAATCTAACTATTTTCAAATTTCCAAAGGTTAGAAAACAGGTATATATTGTTGGGAACTCTGAACCTCGTGAAAATATTGGTGTTCTTAATGAACTTATACATGCTCGCGATGAACTTGCAAAGGTAACATGTCTTCCTCGTACTATGAAGTTTATTGGTTGAATTATCCAAATCATAGCATTGATCTTAACTGTAACTCATGGTGCATAACTATCCTAAATAATTGAGTAACATAGTTGCCACCTGATCATGGCCAGATTATGGGATGCAAATCATATGCTGAATTTGCTATTCGCCCTAATATGGCCGCATCAGCCGATGTGGTTATGTCATTTCTTGAAGATTTGAGCAACATTGTTAAGCATAAAGCTGAAGAGGTTTGAATGGATTCAACTAATATTGGCAATATGAATTGCTGTGTTCTGTCTATTGAAATGCATCGTTAAATTCTATGATCCATCTCTCTCTTGATGACATCTCTACGCAGGAATTTAAGATCATACAGAATTTCAAGGGAAGAATATGTAACGAAAAGAGCGCCAATCTAGAACCCTGGGATGAGGATTACTTCATTGGAATGTTGAAATCATCTGTATATGACCTGGACGCTTCAGTATGTGCTAAACTGAGAAGTATCTATGAGATGAAATAACTGTACCTAAAGCTAATGTTAAACTCTAGTTTGACATATACTGGCCTGTATAGTATAGTCCTTACCCTTTTGTTGGATAAGTTATCGAACCCCCTTTGTTTGGTATCTATCAGGTTATTGCAAAATACTTTCCCCTGTCACAGTGCCTAAAAGGGCTAAATGTTCTGGTTGAATCATTATTTGGTGCAACATTTCATCAAATTCCTATGAGGGATGGGGAGTCATGGCATCCAGATGTGATAAAGCTCTGTCTCCATCATCGTGATGAGGTACCGCTGTGTCAAGCATGCTTTTTAATGATATTTTACAACAAACATATAATAAATACTTTCAGCTTCTCTGCTATGGTTATTTGTGTATGTGCCCATCTTATGTAATAAGATAAAATCTGTAATTTCCAGCTGCAGTTCTTGGAAACATGCAGATGTTACCATCATCACCATGGGTTTCTTCTTTTCATTATCAAAACTGAAACGAAAAATTGTAAATTAAGGCTCAAAGCCTCAAACACCTCCACGGTGGCTTCAATGACCATCCTTTACATCTTTTCTTGCCCCATTGTGTTCATCTTGGCTAAGTAGATGGGAACCGGTTAAAATTAGACTGCTTGATAGTGATGGTTTACAGTGTGCTATCTTGATGATGGAGATCATTATCTAGTAATATTATATGTTTTGTTGTCAGTTCTTGTTTTTTTGTAATCATGCAAATTTCATAAAAAAATTAAATGCTTAGGGGAAATCTAATCAAGGATCCCCTTTACTACTACTTGGGCATAGCGTACTACCTTCTTTTTCTTACCTATTCTTATGTTTGCTGGGCCGAAAGTAACCAAGGCTATGATGTCTCATGAACAGGGTGATTTAGGATTCATGTATCTTGACCTCTACTCCAGAAAGGGTAAACATCCAGGATGCGCTCATTTTGCTGTCCAAGGGGGCCGGAGATTGTCAGACTCAAGCTACCAACTGCCGGTATATTCTCTTGTTCATTCCATGTCGCTGGACAATATGTGAAGTTCTTCTATCAAGATCAAGGCTTTCCATAAAAGGAAATGGTAGCTAAAAGCATCAATAGTTTGCTTGGTAGTTATTTTACACAGCTTATAAGCCTAAACATCTGAAGTTCAGTAAACTCCCAGGATTGTACCTTTTGTGGGTCAACCTATACAGGTTATGGCTCCATCTGCATAACTTTATGCTCGTACATTACATTGAAGGACATTAAATAAAGTAAAAATAAGAATAGATATACTATCATAGAATATTGCTCTAGTACAATTTCACAAAGTTGCTTCATTTGGTCTTTTAACCTATGGACTCATGCTTGCTTTTCAGATCATCGCCTTAGTATGCAACTTCTCAGGTGCTTGTGGAATAACTGCAAGGCTTAACCATGGGGATGTTGAGACTCTTTTTCATGAGTTTGGGCATGCCCTTCATTCTCTTCTGTCAAGAACGGTATTTTGCTTGTTCTTCTTAATATATTAGTTCTGCTATTACCTTTACTATAGTTACCTGGTATTATGTTATGTTTGCAGGAATATCAGCATTTTTCTGGTACTAGGGTTGCTCTTGATGTGGCTGAAACCCCCTCAAACCTCTTCGAGTATGTATGAGTTTTATTTTGTACTTAATACGACAATTTTATTTCGTAGACATCTTATTTTGGCTTATTGAAATAAGATATCTTTATTTATTGTCAATGCTGTTGAGTTGAGTTTTATCACATTACAGATATTATGCCTGGGACTATCGTGTCTTGAAGACATTTGCTCTAGATGAAACAACTGGAGATGCAATACCAGAAAAGCTGGTAAAGGCACTAAATGCTTCTCGGAATATGTTTCCTGCTACTGAGCTCCAGAGGCAGGTGTGTTTTTCTTTCCAGTTCTTACACCACTAGGAAGTGGGAACTCTTGTTGTCATCATATTTCTTGTTTCACTTAGTTCTGTTATGTTGTGCTTCCTAGATCTTCTACTCTATAATGGACCTAACCTTGTTTGGGGAGCAAGCATCTAAACCTATGGACACGATTTCCACTGTTGCCGATTTGAAAAGGAAGCATACATGTTGGAAATACGCAGAAGGTACAAACTGGCATGCTCGGTTTACTCATCTCATAACCTATGGTGCTGGTAAGCATTTGAGCTGTCCTCTAGTTCGTGAATTACATCATTTTTCACTCATAGACATATAGCTACATCAATTATATTACACTATTGCAGGCTACTATAGCTACCTCTATGCTAGATGTTTTGCCACAACTATATGGCAAGAAGTATGCCAAGAAGACCCATTGTCCCGCAGTGCAGGCAGTGCCATCAGGGACAAATTCTTGCGGTTCGGCGGGTCAAAGGACCCATCCTCCCTGCTGAAGGATTTTGCAGGTGATGCCATCATTAGAAACTCTGGGGGTGGAGTAATCCCGAACATTGGTTCCTTATGTAAAGAAATTGGATTGTAAAATACCACTGTGGGGGGCGGAAGTTGGCATCGTTCTGCTTGAGCTAACCTTTAGGGAGAGAGTTGTTGGAGTTCTGGTGCTTGACCTCTCGGCATACATTGGTGGTGCTAGCGGAAGATGAAGGTGATATATTCTTCTGGGATTCTTGGCAAGATAATTTGGTTATCCCTACATTCTGATGTGAAATTGGATTACTCCCCTAGACATGCGTTATTTTCATAGTTTCACCTGCGGATGATTTTGTAATCTGTCAACTTTTGCTAGAGGTGACGCCATTACGGTACCATATTACTCCCGTTGTCTGGGATTTTCCCTTCAATGCTATGATGAAGTGACTGTCGGCCCTGTAGGTCTTCTTAGCTGTAACACTGATTCATAAGAGTGAATTGGTGATCATAAAAATGTAATTGATGCCTTGTTCATCTCTTGGAAACAAGGAAAAGATTTTGAATGGAGCTCAGCTCTCCACCATCGACCACAGCCTGTCCAAGTAAAGTCGGTGCTTGTTCGTATAACTATTCTACTATAGCAGAGAGTGTACTATTTTATATACCATAATACGTACCATTCTTTGACAGTTTTCACGATGTTTTCCAGGCGACGGCACCTCGTCTTTCTAAATAGTGTTGCTCCTTGACAACACAGCACGGCCACAAGACATAGCTGCTGTACCTTCCACAAGTTGATGCCCAACGCAAACCCCACCAGCATCTGCCAATGTTCCTTCCGTTCTTTTGCCCCTTCTGGGTTCTGGCAGTCCACTTCTCTGGAATGGTAGCAAAATGAGCTGTGCCAAAAGGGGCAAATGACTCATCCCGTGGCACTGCTGTTTCCATCCTAGCACGGTAGGACCCCATCGTCAAGCCTCGAAAACGCCGCAGGGCTGATGCGTCCCCGAGCTCAGCCCTGGCCTGCATGGCGCCGCCATATGGCCTCCGCAGCGTCCGCCCTTTTCCGAGCTGGCCGCACCGGCCTGGTCTTGCATTGCACTGCGCTGCGGGTATACAGGCAACGACGTCCGTCGACGTCAGCTCGCGCGCGCGCGCAGCGCAGCGCACGCTCTGCCGCCGCGCGGCGCTCGCGAGCCAGGCCGGCCGGCGCCGCCCGGCCGCTGGGCAATACTAATATTCTACTAGTGGGCGGCGAGGTAGCGTTAAAAGTCTGGGGCAACCTGCGGGACCCGTTCCGGCCTCGTTGATGCCTCCCTCCGCGTCCTTCCTCCAGCTCCACCTCCTCTTGGGCCGGCGCCGGCGCCGGCGCGGCAACACCAGCGGCGGCGGCGCAGGCGCAGGCGCCAGCGGTGGCGGCATGGGGTGCGCGCAGGGCAAGCCCTCGCGAGGCTCGCCCGCCCGCAGCGACGGCCGTGGCGTGGACCGCCTGAAACGCGACAACGCCTATCGCCCCGGCTCCAGCGTGTCCCGCCTCTCCGACCCGCTCCCGACCACCGTCGCCGCCGCCGAGCGCGCTCCGGCTCCACCCGCACGAGAACACGCCCGCCGATCCGCCGCCGTCTCAGCGGGGAAGACGCCGGACGCCGATGCCGACGACGCGGCACAGGCACAGGCATCGGCGCCGGCAACGACGACCCCGCTGCCGCCGCTCCCGCCGCGGCGCGACGACGAGCTGGTGGACGGGTGGCCGACGTGGCTGCTGGACAACGTGCCCCGGGAGGCGCTGCAGGGGATCGTGCCCAAGAGCGCTGACGCGTACGACAAGATCGACAAGGTCGGGCAGGGCACGTACAGCAACGTGTACAAGGCGCGGGAGCGCGGCACGGGGCGGATCGTGGCGCTCAAGAAGGTGCGCTTCGACACCTCCGAGTCGGAGAGCGTGCGGTTCATGGCGAGGGAGATCAGGTTCCTGCAGCGCCTGGACCACCCCAACGTGATGAAGCTGGAGGGGATCGCCACCTCCCGGATGCACCGCAGCATCTACCTCGTCTTCGACTTCATGTACTCTGATCTCGGCAGGCTCGTCCTCCGCTCCGGCCAGCGACTCACCGAGCCGCAGGTATCGTCGTCCAGTCGTCCTCCCCTTTCCGGTCTTTCTTTTCTCTCATTCGCAGACCGACCATGCACGACAACGACGACGACGGACACCTGGCCGGCCATGGCGGCCGTCGTCTTCAGAACTCACTCATCTGTCGCCTTGGAGACGCCGCCTGTTTCTGGATGTTGCTTCTGACGTGCCTTTGCGCGTTTGTCTCTGCCCTTTTGGACCCATCCATCCATCCATCTGACCGGCCGGCCAATGCAATGGCCATGTTGGACACCTTGTGTCAGTGAAGATCGAACACGCTCCGGATATTCCACTGTCTGGAAATAGATTTTCCTAAGCTACACGGCCCCTATCAACATTGCTGTTTGCCATTGTCTGACAGTGATTGTGTCTGGCATATTGTTAGCACATCTTGATCACATCTATGGTCTGTGGCACATGAGAACTGGTCAATTTACAAATAAAAATCGGTAGCAAATTTAATTTGTAGAGACCATATCAATGTACGGGTAGCTCACTGGGAACTGCAGCAGAAAACCTGTAGCAAACTGATCTTGGTCGTTCATGTCACTGTTGGTCTGACGGCCATAGTTGTGGCATTGGCAATTTGCTGTGAATTCTGCCAATGGAGGCAGAGAAGCCTGCTTCCTGAACAGTAAAACGCCCAAGGCCTGAATTTCACTGCTGTAGGAACTAGTCCAGTTCAGCTGAAAATGTGCACACAGATCAGAAATAACCTAATCTAAGCTTCTTGAATGCCAATCTTTTTTTATTGTTTGAGAAATTCTACTCCGTTTGAAACCTCTTCTCTTGAACACACTTGCTGATGCAGATCAAGTGCTACATGCAGCAGCTGCTATCGGGCCTGCAGCACTGCCACGAGCGCGGCATCCTGCACCGGGACATCAAGGGCTCCAACCTGCTGATCGACCGCCACGGCGTGCTCAAGATCGGCGACTTCGGCCTCGCCAACTACTACGGCGCCGGCCGCCGGCAGCCGCTCACCAGCCGCGTCGTCACGCTCTGGTACCGCGCGCCCGAGCTGCTGCTGGGCTCCACCAGCTACGGCGTCGGCATCGACCTCTGGAGCGCCGGCTGCCTCCTCGCCGAGATGTTCTTCGGCAAGCCCCTCATGCCCGGCAGCGGCGAGGTGATCACTGATCATCTCATCTCCATCTCGTTCTCGCCGTCGTCGTCTCCATCATGCAAATTTCTTGAGAAATAGTGGTGGGATCGACTTTGATACTTCCAGGTGGATCAGCTGCTGAAGATCTTCAGGCTGTGCGGGTCGCCGCCGGACGACTACTGGCGGAAGATGAAGCTATCACCGTCGTTCAAGCCCCCCAAGCCGTACAAGGCCACGACGGCGGAGCGGTTCCGGGACCTGCCGCCGTCGTCGCTCGGCCTGCTCGCCACGCTCCTCGCGCTCGACCCGGCCGCGCGCGGCACCGCCGGGCAAGCCCTGCAGAGCAGCGTGCGTTTCCTGAGTAACCAAGCAACCTCATTACTACTTGGCCCGCTCCGCGGCCGTTTCATGTTGCTCCCTGCTGACAAGTGCTGCTCCCGCCATTGCTGCTGCAGTTCTTCAGCACGCCGCCCCTGCCGTGCGACCTCTCTGGGCTCCCCGTCGTGTACAAGGAGGACGACGACGTCGACGCGAGGAAGTGAGAACCGTTGCATTGGCGAGGAGAGAACCTGCAGGCACGTCGCAGAGAACGTTTGGCTGACGGGTGCTCTGTATTCTTGCGTGCAGGCCGAGGAAACAGCGCTCGCACAGGCGAAGGGACGGCAAGCAGAAAGCCGCGGAGGAGGTGCAGTCGGAGATCAACACCGGGTCTCCTTCTGAGAAACTGGTGGAGCCCGGGCGTAGGCGGCCGTTGGACATCATCCGGGCAAATCCAGGTGTCCCAGTGAATCCGTTCCAGGTAAATCCAGCAGTAAGGCCCGTTTAATATCGAGAATTGCTACATACAGTATGAAATTAAACTCTTGCAGGAACAAATGAATGATCCCTGCTTCTTCCATTGTTATCTTGACTGCCTTCTCTGTCTTTGGGCTCAGGATGATGATGAACTAATTGACTCGCCGAACTTAGGCCAAGAACCAGTAATTGACAGAGGAAATCCAGGCCAAGAATCATCAGCTGCTAATGCTTCTTCCTCCAGCGCTCACGGTTCATCAGAAAAAACCATCGTCAGCGCCTCATCCAGCACGGTCGCGAAACGGTTTTCGCCTAGCGCCATCGTTCAGGACGCGAGCCCGGTTCAGAGTCAGATGGTATCGCAAGATCAGAAGCAGCTGCTGCTGACGGCAGACGCCTCCCACCACCACTCGGGCAGCGACGACGACGACGACGACCAGAAGCCGATACCGGCTCCGAAATACGACGACGAGGAGGCCGAACGCGAGCCGCCGTCCGGCAGCGGCAGCGGCGATGGCGGTGGCGGTGCCGTGAACCGCGGTGGTCCAGAGAGCAGGTCGGCTGCCTTCGTGTCGGACTTCGAGGCGGCGGCCGCGGAACTGCGCGGATCGGACGAATTCGCTTCTTCCAAGCCGTACGTTCTTGTGGATCACCTGTAGACTGCGCCGGCTGTTCTTCTGTTGTTGAGCTTGAGCATCCTCTGAATTGTGGAGACCGATGCCTCATATAGTGATATCATTACATGTACCAATAATCATATCTCTTCAGAAAAGAAGAATCATTAATTAGTTTTATTATTCATTCATTTCTTGCTTGAGTTTGAGCATCCTCTGAATTCTGGCTTTCGTCTTTGCGAGAGAAATAAAGCAACCGAATCCTGATCACCAAGGCAATGTCGAATTTCAACCTCTGAAACCCTCTACTACCAAAACAGAAATACAAAGTTAAAAAAAAGAAGAAGAAGAAAAACGCAAACTACTGTGGAAACTGAAAAGCAAATCAGGGGTAAAAAAAATTGGGCATTGATGATACAACTTGATTTGCAGCCTGCATTCCTGCTGGCGGCGTTCGCGAGGAGTCGCCCATCTTCAAGCTGTGACATTGCCAGCAGCCCTGTCTGGCACTCTGGCCTCTTCGCGCTGTATTTGTGTCTTCTTGGCTGTGCTGCTCACGACGCGAGGCCGCCCGTGGCTTTGATCGCTGCCGCGCTAACGCGTCTCCGTCCTTACCTTGTCTGCTAATAACACGTCTCCGTCCTTATGTTGTCCGACGACGCTCGAGCTCGAGCTCGGCCATGCCAACCACCGTCCACACTCCACAGAATCGACATGGCGACGCGCATGGCGGCGGCGGCGGCGGCAGTGGCGCTGTTGGCAGTGATGTGCGTGGTGGCGTCGGCCGTGACGCCGGCGACCCCGCCGCGGCGGCGCGAGGACGAGCTGGTGGACGGCTGGCCGACATGGCTCCTGAACAACGTGCCACGCGAGGCGACTGGCTGCAGGGCATCGTGCCCAAGAGCGTCGACGACGCCTACGAGAAGATGGGGAAGGTCGGGCAGGGCGCGCACGGCACGGTGTACAAGGCGCGGGAGCGCCGCGGGACGCGGCGGGTCGTGGCGCTCAAGAAGGTGGTGGTGAACACGTCGGACTCGGAGCGCGTGCGGTTCATGGCGAGGGAGATGGTGTTCCAGCAGCGGCTGGACCACCCCAACGTGGTGAGGCTGGAGGGCGTCGCCACCTCCCGCCGCAGCATCTACCTCGTCTTTGAGTTCATGGACGACGACCTCGGCAGGGTCGTCTTCCGCTCCGGCCAGTGCCTCACCGAGCCGCAGGTATCGTCGTCCTTGCCTTTCCTTTCTGTCGTTCGCAGACCATGCACCACGACGACGATGACGTGTCGACGGCCACCGTACCTGGCCATGGCGGCCGTTCTGTTCACAACTCAGTCATCACTCGCCTTGGATGCGTTGCTTCTCATGTGCCTGTGCCCGTTTGTGTTTCCCCTTTTGACACATCCATCCATCTGATCGGCCGGCCAACGGCCATGCTGGGCAGCGCCTTGTGTCAGTGAAGATCGAACATAGTCCACCGTTTGGAAATAGATTTCCCTCTTAAGGCCCCTATCAGCCTTTACTGTTTGCCGCCATTGTCTGACAGTGATTGTGTTTGGCATATTGGTAACACGTCTTGGTCACATCTATGGTCCGTGGCACATGTGAACTGGACAACTGTTCAATTCAGAGGTACTCTAGTCCAGCTCTGCTGCTCAAGCTGCAAACAGTGAATGCTGCCAATGAAGGCAGATAACCTCTTCCTGAACAGTTTTTTTCTCAATCACGCAAAAGACTTGCGCGTATTTTCATTAAGAAAGAAGAGAGTTTTGTTACAACGGATGCTTAACAGAAATGAAGAGTAAACATCCGCACCCGAGAAGCTTAGCCTACTACATTCAGAATGAGACTACCAAGGTGCATTGCACCTGCCTGCACCCACTGCTCCGCGAAGAGCTTGATCGTGGCCTTGAGTTGCTGCAGATCCGTGGTCGAGTTTCGGAAGCATCGGGCGTTTCGTTCCTTCCTGAACAGTGAAACGCCCAATGCATGAATTTCATGAAATTTATTTACCAAAAAAAAATCATGAAATTTACAATCAATTGTTTTGGTATAAAACACTGCTGTACAAGTAGAACTAGTCCAGTC
>DXKC01002557.1:0-12609 GCA_031170775.1 Cymbopogon citratus
GTGGAGCAAGGCTACCGGTGGGGAGGCGCAGTGGCCATCAGATCAACTTATCTGGAGTTGGACAAGATTGCCTCCGGGCGGTTTAGTTTAGCTCAAGTTATCTCAAGGGCATTATGGGGATATCCAAATGTATCCCTTAAATAGAGGTGGAGACCCCCTGCTCCCCTCACCTCTCCCATTTTATGTTTTCTCCTTCTAGTGTCTAGATTTTCCTTCCTTCCCTTAAGGATTTGCTAGAGAGAGGTCACCCGAACTACTTATGATTTGTGTTCGTAGGAAGCGTACCCCTTAGTGTGCGTGTGCCCTCTGGGCTTTTCGAATCATGGCTGGAAACTTGGATTGAATCGTGTTCTTGGTGTTCTTCATGAGTTTATCTTATCTCTCTCTGAGAACTTTGTGATTTCTTCATTTCTTGAGCTTTTTGTTCTGAATCTTTTGTGCTGACTTGATCTATGAATTGAGTAGAGGCTTTTCACCAAAGGAATTGCTCTTAAACCTCACGAGATCAATGATTCATGAATTTGTTGCTCTAGGTCTTCAAGCTTTCTCTTTTCCCTCTCTTTTGTGAGATCTCAAGTTTTACTCCGATCTAAGTGATGATCTCTAGAGATAGCTCACCAATTGCATCAAGAACCTACTGTCAAAATTTGGTTGTGATTGGATTTGATTTGGAGCAGATTTGGAATTTTTGGGATCTTGCTCGGGTTGGACACGCAGGAACTGGCCAGGCCGATTCTAAGACTCGGCTAGACCGGCTCATTCGGCTAAGCCAACTACCCCCTGTGAGGCAGGTCAACCAGCTGAGCCGGCCCAGGCACTCAGCTAAGCTGACCCAACCGGCTAGGCCGACTGCTTTGGGCAGATTGGTGTTTTGAGTGGTTTTCGTGTTGGCGAACTCCGTTTCCGGTTCTGTCAGTTCCTATAGGTTTCTGTTTCTACCAGGAACTTTTTTGCTGGATGCTTTTTGGTTTTTGGGGCTGGTGTGAAAGAGCCTATGACCTTCATCTCCTCTTCTTGAGAGAAAAAAAAATTTGAGGCTCCTATTCACCCCCTATAGTCGCCGTTACCGGTCCTATAATTGGTATCGGAGCCGGTTAAGGATCACTTTCACCTTAATCGGTCCGTGATCCAGTAGGCAGCAATGGAGTGGAGATCTGGAAATCCACTACCTTTTGATGGCAAGAACTATACCTACTGGAAGATTCACATGTCCGCCTTTCTTTAGAGAGTTGATTTGCTTGTTTGGGAGATTTGTGAAAACACCAACTACGAGGTGCTTGAAGCTCGCATAGGTCAGGAACAAGTTGACCAACACAATGCGAACAGCAAGGCCTGTAGCATCTTGTTTGAGAGTCTTGGGGAAGTTGAGTTTGCTCGTGTTTCTGACTGCCGTACTGCTTATGAGATCTGGTCCAGACTTCAAAACTACCATGAGGGAACTCCTCAAATTAAGACTAGACTCTATGAGATGTACAAGCATGACTATGAAAACTTTTTTAGTTGGAGGGTGAGTCTGTTGATTCTCTTTTTGCTCACCTTCAAACCATTGTAAACAAAATGAAGGTGAACAATCCCCAGATGCCTTATGATGATCATGATAGAGCACTCAGCCTCTTATATGCTCTGGATCAAAAGGTGTGGAATGTGAAGGTGTCAGTGATCCAAGAATCACCAAACTACTACACCCTTACCATGGAAGAGCTGTTCAGCAAGCTTAAGTCCACCGAGATCGACATCCAGATGCAGGCCAAGATCTAGAATCCATCTGCCCTGACTCCTTCAATGGCTCGGGTGTTCAGTAAGGGAAGTTTGAGTTCTTCTAACACTTCACACTTGTCTCTTGCCTTGTCTTCTTTGTTGACTGCCACAGAGGAGCAGCTGGAGTACCTTGGAGACGACGAGGTGGCATTGCTGATCAGTCAGTTCTTGCGGTTCCAGAACAACCACCTAAACCGCTGACATGGAGGCCTAAAGGGAGGCTATTTCGAGTGTGAAGATCCCGATCACTTCGTCGCCAACTGTCCTAAGAAGCTCAGGGCTACGACAAGTACGACCACTCTAGGTACTAGGACAAGCAGGAGTACCACTCCTCCAAGAGCAAGAAGGAGGAGGACTTTGATAAGAAGGCATATCAGAGGAAGCTGTTTCACAAGTTCTAGGAGAAGCAGCAGGCATACATCGCCTCCATGAGCAACATCAGTGACTCCAATGATGACAATGATGACACCAAGTTGAGAGCTGAGGATCGCGTCAACAGGATCTGCTTCACCGCTGTCTCCAACCATGGAGGATACTGCACCATGGCACTTGGTGAGGGAGAGACGGGCGACGCCGACAAGTCGAAAGATGAGGTACCTACTATCGATTCTCTTGTTGCTACAAATGATGCATTGCTTGACATGCTGCATGATATGGAGACTCGTTGTAAATGGTACAAGAAAGAAAAGAAGGATCTTTATGTGAAACTTAACATGGTACTTGATAAACTTGAAGAGGCTCAGAAAAACCAGGTAGTCATAAGTGATGAAACTGAATGTGATGCTTGTGCAGTTCATATGACTAACCTTGCAAATTGGCAAACTAAGTATGCTTCCTTACTTGAAAATTTTGATGAAGCTACTGCTCAACCTGTTGCTTTACCTGATTGCAATTCTTTCTCTCTTTTACACACTGAGGTTGAAGAGAAAATTGCTAGAATTGCTTTGCTTGAGAAGTCTAGCTCTGAGTCTATTGCTGTTACCAAATGTGCTTGCTATGAAGCTTTGGAAATGGAAATTGGTAATTGTAGGCATGACAAGGGCAGGGTCAAAGAAGAAAACACATTCCTTCGATCCATGCTTAGCTGGTTGTCTTATAGCGAGCCCAGCTTGGGATGATGATGAGTCAGTTTAGGAGGGGAACCAACACATCAGGAGTAGGCTTTGCTATAGGTGGGAAGGGTGCAAGTGTGTTTGGCAAGGTTAGTGAGCACAGTGGTTTGAGCCTGAGTGAGAAACCATCCATAGCTCCCAAGTTGATCAAAATACCACCACCTAAGCCTATCCAGTCCCCAATCAAGGATGGAGTGTTTGAAGAACCTCCTAAGGCAGCCCCTCAGAAGCAAGTGTGGATTCCAAAACCTAACCACCTTAGAAATCCACTTCACACTCCCTAACACCCCAAGTGAGAAACCTCACAAAGGCAAGCCTCCTCAGAGAGATAACCAGAACCATAACAGAGTGAACCCTACACCACCTAAGAGAGAGGTGAGGTACCACTGTGACTACTATGAGAGGAAGGGCCACCTATTTGAGTTTTGCTTTAGGAGGAAGAGGGATGAGAGGCATCAGTTTGAGTTGAACAACCAGGACATGTACCATCATTCTCATGGGGTGCATGAACGGTCTGTTCCGAGGCACACTACTAGGCCTAGAGGTGGAAGGCTTCAAGGTGCTAGGCCTCAAGCTGAGAGACCATGAGGTGGTCATGCCTGGTGTGGTTCAGGTTGTGACCAGCATGGATTTGAGCCCCGCGGCAGTGGCTTTGTGTCCTACACAGCTCTAGCGGACCATGTTTTCCCCCACGTGGTGATCGCTCCCCTTAGATGGGACTTGGCATGCATAATGCTTTTACTCCTAACTCTTTTGGGCAAATGGGTCAGCACTGGTTTCCTTCTTACTTCACTAACCCTAGCGTTGCACGGTTTGCTCACTCTCTGCCTTTTTACTGATACAGAAGATCAAGTTAGAGAACACATGGCTCATTGATTCCGGCTGTTCATGCCACATGATCGGAAATTCAAATTGGTTCTCCAGCCTCAGTCCCATGAAATCCAAGGAGTATATCACATTTGGGGACAACAGTAAGGGTAAGGTGTTGTCGTGTGGTTCGATTCACTTGAATGACAGTTTTGTCCTTAAGGATGTTGCTTTGGTTTTGAACTTGCACTTCAATTTGCTTTCTGTCTCGCAACTCCTATCGGATGGGTATGAGGTGCATTTTAAGACTGATTGTTCTTGAGTTTTGGATTCCAGAGGTGATCTTGTTTGCTGGATTGCCCACTATGGTCATGTTTTTCAAGCTGATTTTTCTAACTATTTTGGCTCTGCTCGCTATTTGATGGCCAATTCTTCTTCTAAACTTTGGAAGTGGCATAGGAGACTTGGTCACCTGAGTTTCGATCTACTTGCTAGGTTGAGCTCTATGGACATAATTCGAGGTTTGCCCAATTTGAAATTTGTGAAGGATTTGGTTTGTCACCCTTGTCACCACGGGAAGATGGTTGCTGCTCTTCACCCTCCTATGAACCAAATCATGACCAAGGAACCTGAAGAAATCCTCCACGTGGACGCAGTTGGTCCTGCTAAGGTGAGGTCTGAGGGAGGGAAGTGGTACGTTCTAGTGATCGTGGATGACTTTTCAAGGTACCCTTGGGTGTTTTTCATGGAGAGCAAGGACGAGGCATTCCCTCTAGCTCGTGATTTGATTCTTCATTTGCAAAACAAGTTTCCCAAGGGTGCCATGCTAGCTATCCACAGTGATAATGGCACAGAGTTCAAGAACTCCAACTTTGAAGGATTTTGCTCTACTTTGGGTCTTAAGCACCAATTCTCCTCACCATATGTTCCTCAACAAAATGGCATTGTTGAGCACAAAAATAGAACCTTGGTTGAGATGGTTAGGACGATGCTCGGTGAGCATAGGACTCCTAGGAGATATTGGGCCAAAGCTATAAACACTGTTTGCCATGTTTCCAACCGCATTTTCCTCTGAGCTTTTACAAAGAAAACCTTTTATGAGTTGCGGTTTGGTCGAACACCCAAAGTGAGCCACTTTAGGGTTTTTGGTTGCAAGTGTTTCATCCTGAAGAAGGGTAACTTGGACAAGTTTGAGTCATGGTCTTCTGATGAGATTTTTCTAGGTTATGCTGCATATTCTTCTACCTATCATGTTTTGAACCTAGAAACTAACTGAATGATAGAGACTTATGAAGTCACTTTTGATGAGACTATGCCTTCCACAACCCCTGTCTTTGAGCGTGCAGGTGATGATGAGTATGGTGAGTCCATCTTTGTGGAGGAGGAGCAGGAAGATGCCGATTGGGGTGATCCCGAACTGACTCCACCGGCAGCCCCTACACCGTCTACTTCCACTCACGGCCCCGACCCTTCTTCTTCCACGACGTGGGGGCCGTTCGAGCAGCTTCTCCAGCCTACACTAGCTGTACCTAGGGAAGCACCTGCTGCCATCGAGGGGGAGGTGATTTCATCAAGGGAAGCGCCACGCCATGTTCAGCGCAACCACCCTCCTCAGACGATGATTGGAGGAATTGACCAGCGAGTCATGCGGTCACGAGTGTATAAAATTTCTCACTTCACTTACTCAGCTTTTTTTTGCTAACTTTGAGCCCAAAGATGTGAGCACCACTTTATTGAACCCTGATTGGGTCATTGCCATGCATGAGGAACTTGAAAATTTTGAGAGGAACCGGGTTTGGGTGTTGGTGCCTCCATCTCTAAATTGCCATCCTATTGGGACAAAATAGGTTTTCAAAGACAAACAGAGTGAAGATGGGGTGGTTGTGAGGAACAAGGCAAGGCTTGTTACTTAGGGTTACAGCCAAAAGGAGGGGATTGATTTTGAGGAAACCTTTGCTCCTGTTGCCCGCCTAGAAGCCATTAGGATTCTCCTAGCCTTTATAGCTTCGAAGGGGTTCAAGCTGTACCAAATGGATGTGAAAAGTACTTTTCTAAATAGGTACATTGAGGAGGAATTTTATGTGAAGCAACCTCCTGGTTTTGAAAACTCTAAGCACACAGACCATGTTTTTAAACTGTCTAAAGCCTTCTATGGTCTGAAACAAGCACCTGGAGCCTGGTATGACCGCCTAAAAGCTTTCCTGCTTGCCAAAGGTTTTAAAATGGGGTCGGTTGATAAAACTTTGTTTTCCTCAAGCAAGGCATTGATACACTCATTGTTCAGATTTATGTGGATGACATCATATGTGGTGGCTCCTCTCACTCTCTTGTTGCAAAGTTTTCAAAGATGATGAGCAGGGAGTTTGAGATGAGCATGATTGGTGAGCTAACATTCTTCCTTGGACTCCAAATCAAGCAAACAAAGGAAGGGACGTTTGTCCATCAAGGGAAGTACATGAAGGATCTTTTGAAGAAGTTTGATATTGGTGAGGCCAAGCCTCTGATGACGCCCATGTCGACGACGACCTCCCTTGATGATGACTTGGAGGGAGAACCGGTGGACCAAAAGGAGTACCGCAGCATGATCGGGTTGCTGCTGTACCTAACAACGATAAGACCAGACATCCAGTTCGTGGTCTGCCTCTGCGCATGGTTCCTGTCTTCACCATGCATGTCGCATCATCAGGCTGTCAAGCGCATTCTCAGGTATCTTCGGTACGCTCCTGAGTTTGGTCACTAGTACTCGACCTCTTTGACTCTTTCACTCTCTGGGTTTTCTGATGCTGATTATGCGGGGTGTTGAGTTGAGAGGAAGTTTACTTCAGGTACTTGCCAGTTTTTGGGTACTTTGCTTCTCTCTTGGTCTTCCTGCAAGCAGTCCACCATAGCCCAATCCACTTGTGAGGCAGAGTACGTTGTTGCTGCTGCTTGCTGCTCCTAGCTTCTCTGGCTAGTGACCACCATGAGAGACTACAGCCTGAGCTTTACCAAAGTGCCACTTTTCTGTGATAGCACCAGTGCCATTGCCATTGCCAAGAACCCAGTCTTCCACTCCAGAACCAAACATATGGAGGTGAGGTTCCACTTCTTGAGAGACCATTATGAGAAAGGAGACATTGACCTATACCATGTAGGCACCCAAGGCCAAATTGCAGACATTTTCACCAAACCCCTTAATCTTGCCTAGTTCAATCTGCTGTAAGAGGAGTTGGGTGTTTGCTTCCCATTTTAGTTGTGGGAAGTTTTGGATCTTGTACACTAGTTTTGTTTTCCTTTCTTTTGCTTTCGTATTTTGTACCATATTGCATTTGCATCTCATCATGTATTATAGAGTATGTTTAGAGCTTCATTTATATAGCTGTTAGAATGAGATTATGCTCTTTTAGGGTATGACTTGTGTGTACATGACGATGCTAAGTCACTTAGGCTCTTTTTGATCACTTGACACATGTTATGGCAAGCTGATTTTGAATTGTAAACTTGCTCAACAATAATGAAAATTGAAAATGTTCACCCTGAGTATGGCAACTAGCATGTGTAGGATGTGTTGAGATTCGTATATGCTTTTCTGGTATGCTTGGTTGCTATGTCTCATGTTTCTTGAGTCATATACTTGCTTTGGATGAATAGTGATCCACTTGTGCTAAAATTTGAAATCCAAGCTAAGTGTGATGAAAATTTGACTTGGCTCTTTACTGTCCCACGTCAAGGTATTGAGACTGCTTTCCATTGCACTTGGAATGAACTTGAACCTTGTAGTGATGTCCAGAATCATTGTCTTAAGCTCTTTGGCTTGGCATGGTTCACATTTGGCATAACAGTATCAATATCTTTATACATGTCGTGCTAATACTTGTGTACCGCTGCAACTCCGATAACTAAAAATTTAAAAAAACACAAGTGTTGGTCTTTTCTTTGACATCGTTGCATGGGGTAGTTCACTTGGTATAATTGAGTTAGCACTAGTATGATTTCCTGCTTGCATATGCTAGTAGCTACATTTGGTGGTAAACCCCTTTCTGAAAATTCTTAAAACTTGCTCAGAAATGCTTAAATGTCATATTTCGTTTCAATTGATCAACCTAAGCATTTGCTAGCACTTGTACTTGTTGCTTACACATAGGTTAGCACTAGCTAGAGTATCTTGTCATTCTGATTGCTATATTCCTAAAGCTGTGCATTTGTAACATTCTGCATGCATAGCATGTTTTGAGGGGGAGTTGCATCTCTTAATGCTAAAAACTTGATAAGTGCACTGCCAACAAGGGGGAGAAGAACCACAAATCCAGAGTGCACCATTTGTGAGATTGCATCTTCCCAGAGGGAGGTCATTTGCTGTATTTGCTAGATGTGTTGAACCTTTGCCTCTGTCTTGAGGGTCTAGCTGCTTTCAGGAGTGTTTGATAGTTTTGGCTTTTGCTAGCGGTGTTGAGCCTGTTTTCTGCCTCTTCTTGAGGGCTAGCTTTGCTCTACTTGGTTGCATCGAGCCATTGCCTATGTCTTTGGGGACCAAGTTTCTAGATCGATCTTTGCTCATTGCAAGTGACCTGTTTCGAGCTTTTCTTTGGCTCTGGTCACTTGAGTGGGATTTCTCTAGCTTTGTGTTGGTGTTGTCAATGCGCTCATCAAGGCAGAGATTGCAAACACATGGCTTTTTCTATAGCCATTATGTAGTGTCTTTGTATGTGATGAGTGATTGTCAACATGGTCCAACACTTATGGTTGGTCAGTTGATGGGTGGTTTTGTTAATCTTGGGCAAGGGTTACATGTCAAAACGGTGTCTCTTGGCTTGTGTTTTGCAGGTGTGGAGTCCGAGGGTATAGCGACACTCGGGAGAAGGTCAAGCGGATATGCCGTGCTGATGGACCATGGAGTTGAAGGGCGGACATGGTGGCTTGGATCGAGGGACCAGACGGCCGGGTGCTAGCCGTAGTAGCTGACACTTGGGACTTCGATAAGTGCAAGATGACATGGCGAGGGATCCGTGTGAGGCACGTACTCGGGAGAAGGTTTGGTGGTTTGGCCTCAAAACCATCGGCGGATGTTTGGTGGTTTGGCCTCAAAACCATCAGTGGGGATGCGTGTGTGGCATGCTATTCGTGGAGGAGGTGTCACAGGTTTGGCCTCAAAACCCGGGTGGACTCCCATGCGGACGGACGACACGTGGCAGCATCGGGGAGATTGTATGGAGCAAGGCTACCGGTGAGGAGACATGGTGGCCGTCGGATCAAGTTATAAGGAGTTGGACAAGATTGCCCCCAAATGGTTTAGTTTAGCTCAAGTTATCTCAAGGGCATTATGGGGATGTCCAAATGTATCCCTTAAATAGAGGTGGAGACCCCTTTTTCCCCTCACCTCTCCCATTTTATGTTTTCTCCTTCTAGTGTCTAGGTTTTCCTTCCCTTAAGGATTTGCTAGAGAGAGGTCACCCGAACTACTTGTGATTTGTGTTTGTAGGAAGCGCACCCCTTAGTGTATGTGTGCCCTCTAGGCTTTTCGAATTATGGCTGGAAACTTGGATTGAATTGTGTTCTTGGTGTTCTTCAAGAGTTCATCTTGTCCCTCTTTGAGAACTTTGCGATTTCTTCATTTCTTGAGCTTTTTGATCCCAATCTTTTATGCTGACATGATCTATAAAGTGAGTAGTGGCTTTTCACTAAAGGAATTGCTCTGAAACCTCATGAGATCAAAGATTCATGGATTTGTTGCTCTAGGTCTTCAAGTTTCCCCTTTTCCCTCTCTTTTGTGAGATCTCAAGTTTTACTCCAATCTGAGCGATGATCTCTTAGAGATAGCTCACCAATTGCATCAGGAATCTACTGTCAAAATTTGGATGCAATTAGATTTGATTTGTAGTAGATTTGGGATTTTTGGGATCTTGCTCGGGCTGGACATGCAGGAACCGGCCAGGCCAGTTCTGAGACTTGGCTAGGCCGGCTCAGTCGGCTCTGCCTGTCGGCTAAGCCGACTGCACCCTATGAGGCAGCTCAACCGGCTAAGCCGGCCCATGCACTCGGCTAAGCTGACCCAGCCGGCTAGGCCGACTGGGCCAATCGGCTAGGCCGACTGCTCTGGGCAGATTGGTGTTTTGAGTGGTTTTCATGTTGGCAAACTCTGTTTTTGGTTCCGTCAGTTCCTACAGGTTTCTGTTTCCACCAGGAACTTTTCTGTTGGGTATTGTTTGGTTTTTGGGGCTGGTGTGAAAGAGCCTATGACCTCCATCTCGTCTCTTTGAGAGAAAGAAAAATTTGAGGCACCTATTCACCCCCTCTAGTTGCCGTTACCGGTCCTACACAAAATGATGAGTGCATGCCTTAGATTGGATAGTATGAGGTGTGTTGCACCTTGCTTCTCATCAGCATCCTAGCTTGAGTTTTGGAAGACTCAATGCTAGACTATCTTGCTTTTGGTTTGTAGCCCTATTCAACCACCTCCTTAGAGTGAGTGCTCATATTGTAGATCCCATGTGGCACTCGTCTTCTTCATTCCATTATTGAAGTGGTGGTTTGGCAAGCTCGTGCCCAACCATGAATAGGCACACACCAAAGATTTTTTTATGCAAAATGTTAGTGGACATATACCTGTAGGATTGCAACAATTTTAAGATACAGGTTGTTGTCCAAAATTTATTTGGATTTCATCTATGCTAATGGAAATATGGTTGTTAATTCACTTTAGCATAGACTTTGTTTATCATCATTTTTTATAGTATTTTTTTATGCACTGCATTCTAGCATGGTTCAAGCAAAGGTAACTTGTAGCAAAATACAAAGTGAATGACCACTTACAGTTCTTCCAGAGACGATGAGCCTTGTCTTTTGCACAAAGTTGTTGGAGTTCATCATATGCCTTGCTTCATCTCTGATGTGAGTTCATCTCTTGACTTACCCAAATTGGATTTGAGAATTTTCTGTAGGGGTTAGTCCAATAAAATAACTAGTGTCTACACTAGCAATTTTTAGTTCAATAACTAAACTAGACTCCATATCTTAATCGGGTTAAGGAAGGCCATTTAACCTAAGCACCATGCTTAATTTAAATAGACTTTGGAAGTATCCTTGCAATACTTCCAAACCAATCATACTATAGCAGACAAAAGTAGCATGAAAGCATTATAGAGGTTTACTCAAATAGAGATAAAAGAGTATGATCATGGTGAGGATTTTTTTCTATTTTTAGATGCAGGCGACATGAATGCATGCAAAGAACTAATCATGCAATGGATGTGACATGGGAAAACATAAACTAAATGGAGTGGATGCATGAATTATTCAAAGTAAACATGCAATGGAATGCAAGAAATTAAAACATAACTACTCATTAATTTTAAAGTCCATGAGCAAGACTATCTCATCTTGATTATACTTACCATGGCTCACAAGATGGAATTTGTGAGTAGTGCAGCACTTGTACTCGTCACTTGAGATGTGATTTGAATTCTTGTGACAATGACCTTTTCTCCAATCTACACATGGTTAGAAGAATAATTATACACAAACCTATGAGATGGCAGGGTTCCGATGTTGATGAATCAAGAATGTTCAGGCACCCTGGGTTCTTCAATGTCTCCATTTTTTTCTTTTCTTGTGGAAGCTTGCTGGAAGGTCGAAATGGCATTTGATGTCCTGTCTATTCCACACTCAACAGAAGAAGGATAATCCTACTAAAGCTAGTGATATACTAAATTAGCAGACATCAATATCATTTTCAAAATCTTTATGCCAAATGCTTCCCCGGCAATGGCGCCAAAAATGCTTGTTGTTATAAATTAAGTGCAATTAGAATATTATGAATTCCCCAAGTGCACATAATACCATTGTAGCATTTTAACCGGAAGTATCCAGGTATCGTTATTTATATTTTACCACAGGGAAGCATGGGTTAAAGAATCTGATAATTCACCATCATGTGTCTACTAACATAGTAAATCAACTAGACTAAAGGAGGGGTAAATGATATATGATAAGAGTTATGAACAATGATTCACATAGAAGAATTCTATGATAAATAAGTAGTGGTTATAGTGAGAGGAGAATGGGAGAGATCAAGGTTCCTAAATACTTCTCTATTACTTGGGTTCTAAGGTAATAAAGGATGGATAGATATAGCAATCATACAATGACACTTCAGAACATCAGAACACTAGCCACGAAAAGGGATGAGAAGGGGGCTAGGAAGCTCCGACTATGGTCCTACAAACACCAACCCAAACGAGGTGGAATACGTCAGCCATCAGGACTGTCACGATCCTGGGGCTACCACAACAATCCATTGGATTGGGTGCAATCTTAGGTAACCTCTAGTCTAGACACCATGTCTATACTATCAATTACTACTCTAATCTCATAAAAAAACTAGAGCACTTGATGCGAGCGGAGATCCTAATATTGTTTGGCCGGACTACGTAAAAAGTCAGAGCCTTGCATAGATGGTGCAAGAAGTTTTAGTCCTTGCTTGGTAGCCAATTTTAAAGAAGTCCAACATGCACAAGACGTAGCAAGTCTACTCGGCTGAGTAATAAGCAGCACATATTTCTGGTTCTCAAGTTTATGACGAAATCAACCGCCAAGAAGAAATCAGATTTCATGCCAGAAACAATTAGCATGATCCAGCATGAACCGTTAATGAAGACTCAATTTGCTGATAGCCGATAATAAGGATGCAGTCGATAATTTATTTAAACTTGAGAGACTTACTGACGGAGATCGGCTATCCTGTAAGAGGAATTGGCTAAAGTCCAGAACCTTGTTACAAAAGCTGATGCAGATACGAAGAGTTAATTTCCATGTTGCAATCAGGCCGGCTAATACAAGGAGAGATTTTGTCGGCCAGTACAGATGTTATCAGAGGACCAGAATATGAAACCAAGTTTGTTAAATATACATGTGCGTACCGTGCATATAAGGGTTTCAAGATGAATATGGTTATACA